>RYFJ01003946.1:0-18065 GCA_003991445.1 Oryza meyeriana var. granulata
CCAAAAGAGAGAGACTTCTTTCTTGAAAGCGATCAGTGGCTAAATTGGAGGTTGAGGGATTGTTGTAACTACCACTGTTGTGTTAGGGTCGCATGGCTTAATCTATAAAGTTGGGGTTCGGCCCATGTCCAAATAAGTAAGCGTTGAGGGAGTCTGACAGAATTGAGACCGATGGGCAGAGTTGTTCTTCTCTATATCACAGGGAGGTAGATTGATGCAGTGGCGATGTTCTGCTTTGTCCCAGGGAGTTTTTCTTTGCGGATGCTACGTGTGCAAGTTTCTCCACCGCGCAGTTGCTCGGACCCATGATCTGAACGCTGTTGGCACATCGCTGACTAGCATGGCGGAGTTCTTGAAAGGGAGCATTGAGTTCCGGTGATGATGAAATTGTAGGTCTTATTACCATGGGTGCGTAGAAACTTTGGATAATGGCACGGGATTAAATCTCTTGGGTTTTTAAGGTCTACAGTGAACAAGACAAGAAGATCAGATGAACGATGGGCGCCGATAATCTAGTATAACGCAGAGAGAGCGATAGACAGACAGATTCTTGGGACGGAGAGTGGCTCCGCGGAGAGAAGATGAGAGAGATAGAGTTGAAAGAAGAAGAGGTGACGTTCGTGGGTTGCGAGTTGTCGGGTCTCGAAAAGAATGGGGTCTGGTGATGTGAAGATAAGCAAGGAGGCTAGAAGGTAAGCCGGTTTTATAGAGGTGATGAGCATCGGAATCGGGGCGTTCGGATGTTCAAATTTAAGGAGATGGGCTACCTTGGGACATCCGTAATGAAGGAATTAAAGCCCAAATGAGATTTCGAAGTTTATGGAAGCTCCCGAACTTGGGGGGCATGTGTTACGCCAAATTCTGGTGCGGATCTTATTGTGGGATTCGGTTAAGGAAACACATCAAATACTGGTCGGGATAATCCAGAGAAGCGGAATTAGGAGGATGTGAAGACAAAGATGGCGGTCCATTTAAGTATTTATCATAGAATTAGGACGGGAATAATCATTTTTGAACATGATTCCTCGTGTTCGATCAGGGCTTATATAATTTTCTTTCTAATGTTAGAAATCCTTGTCTTGTATGACTAAAGGTATAGTATCAATCGGGGTACTGATAACCGTAGCCGAGGACTTGTAATTCAACAGATAATAACTTGGCATGCACCCTTTCTCAAGGGGTTTGCTTCTGGCCGGGCTGCATCGGTTAAGTTCGACCTCCCTGGAGAGGGTAAGGTCTCGTTACGCGATCGTACTACTGGACTCCTCGCGGTATTAGAGAGGTCTTCGATATTCTCAGTTCACCTTAGATCCACGATATATCTTCTGTCTACGGACTGCATCAGTTAGGTTTGATCTCATAGGCGAGTAGATATATCACATTCACGCGTGCATATAGATTTATCGGGCTTACTGGGATGTAACTTCTCATTAGTTTGTGCTGCATCGGTTAGGTCCGACCTACTAAACTACGTCATAAGTTATTCCTGCTAGGTTGATCGGTTTTAATGCAAGCATTTATATCGGGATGTATAGCCGATAAATTATCATATAGTTCATCACGATTGCATCAGATCCATCGGCTCATCAGTTCTTTATCAATTAATCTGTGCTGCATCAATTAAGTTTGAACTACTAGATTGATAACGATAGATTTATCTTTGTAAGCTGAGGGTTTTATGCAATGTTCTTGATCGAGTGCCTAGCCAAATAGGTTATTTTATTACATTAAGCGATTGCATTGTTCAACACGTTTTTGGCACACTACCACCGTCATCTGCTTATCCAGCCGATACACATTATATCCAATAATCGTTCTATTCGTTTATTTGATTGGTTCCTTAGCCACATGTTATTTATTTTGCCCATCTATCCATCATCGGCTTCTAGTCGAATGTATAATGCTCTAGTCCATATCGGCAATCGCACGATGAACGAGTCCAATTCAGCTCTTCAGCCGATTGGCTCATTGATCTAATATTTTCTATCTCCTTGTCAATTGCAGGGTCAAATTGACTGGCACGCCTACGAACCTCGAATTTTAGGAACCTTAGCACTGGAGTTAAGCAAATCTCCAGGCCTTCGCGTGTCTAGTGCGGTCGAACCAGATCATCGGCTCGTTCCCGACCGCTCCGCCGGTGATTTTCGGTTTCAACAGATCCACAGTTTAAATGGCAATGCAAGGCGTCCCAGAGAGGGCTAACGTTATTAGCCAGGGGCTTCCCAATTTACCCATGTGGTTGCACTGTCATATGCTCGAATAAAATTTCGAACGAATCGGTCCTTAAGGCAACACACACAGCATCATACACACCGACCGGCCTTGTGTCACAAAAATCTTCACTTTTTGAAAACTCATTTTTCTTTCATAAGCACCGAACCTAGGTGTCGGGTTTATCCCAAACGTTTCGTTAAAACCAAGTTTCACCCAAGAAGTTCCTCAATTTTAAGTTGAAGGGGTGACTGTTAGTACTCGCACAATAGTGCACGAATACCAAGGTGCAGCAGCGGTGGTTACAAGGGAACATGGTATTTCAATCATCAAGGCAGGGTTTAGATGCAGCAAATTTCGGAAGGTCCGCCGATCTGACTCGCAAACGGGACCGCACAAATCAGTGCCACGCCATCGATGCAAGTTTCGCAATCAAAATAATTTAAATTTCAATTATAGGCTCGATTACTCAACGGTGACTTGCCTTTCTCTAGGTATTCACAAGTCTTCGAGAAATCTCGGCGAAATCTGCTCCGAAACGATATTTCCGATTACCGTTACTATGCGCAAACATAAAAATCTACACAAAGACCAATAAAAATATCCTATTTAGTGCTACTAATAGTGCCATTCGATAGATCTCAACTTTAGAAAATTACTGGAGTTGGAACGGAGTCAATAGGAGTTACGGATAAAAAGATATGATTTTTTGAAGATTAAATGGATTTCTGGAATAGGGAAAAAGGAGTTATTTAATTCCAGGAGGGAATATTCCCTAGAATCTTCTCTTAGGGTCATTGACAGTGGGGACACTGGTACCAAGGCCCACGGGTCAGTGGGGAGAGAGGAGGTTGGTGGGTTGCGGCCACTGTGGCTGGGGCCCAACTACCAGTCGATATGACGAGACAAGCCCACGCATCAGTGGGTAGGGAGGGGGGACTGAGGTGTGGGCCGATGGGGGTTGTGGGACCCGGTGGTCGGTGAGACATGGCTCATGGACGGGGTCGACTATGGGAGGAGTGGTGTTATGGTGCATGGGCGATCTGGGGTGGATCAATGCAACGAGCGCGCATGTTGGTGAAACCAGGTGTTGTGGACCGGACACGTGCACGGGGAACGAGCTGCTGACTCGGCGCGCGCGGGCCCAGGCCATGCCGAGCTGGCGTCCTTGTGGCGTCGTCTTCCTCGGTCGGCCACAGAGAGAGAGGGAACACGGGATCAGACGGCTAACGGCGTGCAGAGCGATCCGGCAAACCACGGCGGAGGGCGGAGAGCAGCGGCGCCAGCGGGAAGAGGAGGTCAAAGTGAATACTCCCAACGGTTCTGATCCGTGGGAATCTGTTCGACGGTGGCCGATGGCGAGATGCCATGGCGGTGGGGGGAGAGAAGAGGGGATCAAGGGGCCATGGCCGTGCCGGCGTCGTGCGCAAGCCGAGGGAGTCCGAGGAGGGCTGAGGGTGGAGTGAGATGCAGGGAACCATCCGTAGGGGTTAAAGGCCAGGGATTTGCTGGGGAGCTCACCGGCGGGGAGAACACAGTGGTGCCGGTTCCGGGTCAAGAAGGGAGGTCGACGGGAAGGGGGAGTTGTACTGAGGTGCTCGGCTCTGGGACCGGAGCGAGCTACAGAGTCGGCAACGGCGTTGTGACCGGAGAAATGTGGCGGCTTCGAGGAGAGCGTGGTCGGCGGCGGGGTTCGGTCATCGGCAAGCACGATGAAGAGGCGGGGTACTCACCTTCCCAAGACCGCTGAGCCAAGGGGTGAATAGAGGGCTCCCGAGGGGGTTTTATAGGGGATGGAGGCGGCTCTGAGTTCGGTTTGAGGGGGAGGGAGTCAATCATAGATGAGAGAGAGGGAAAGAGGATGGCACCCCGGCGAGATTTCAAGCGGCCGGTGAAATTTGCGGACAGTGGCGATGTGGTGGGTGGGTATAGGCGGCATATCGAGCGGCTGAGTTTGGAGTCCCCGCTCGAGAGGAGCAGCGTGGGACGGAAATGATTGAGAGAGAGAGAGAGAGGGAGATTCGGGAGGAGACCTCCTAGTCTCGGTCTTCGTTCAAAAAGGAGGAGAGGAAGGGGAGAAAGGAGCGGCGACCGTGGCTAGCGGGCGTCGGCGGGGCCGTGCGAGGCCGAGGTGACGCGGGGCAACCATTGCGGTATTTGGTCGAACAGGTAACGGACGAGGCCAAGGGGATCAACGGGCAATGGATGGAGGAAGAAGATGCACAGTCTCACGAGATCAAATGGCTGCGCGGGCGGGAAGGCACATGGCGATCATCCGTGTCACGCGGCGATCCACGCGCGAGCACGTTACAGATTGGAGGAAGGGACGTTCGATTAGGGTTGGATGCCCAAGCTGCATGTTTAACTAAAGATTCTTAGGGATTCAAGGAAGGAGAAAAACAAGGGGGATGTTTAGGGTTCTGATTCGGATCCTTGGAACAGATTTCGAAGCAGGAGTTTCTAGAAGAGAAGATTGGGGAACACGCCGTTAGGGTTTTAGGAGCAGAGTTTGATAACGGTGATTCAAACTCAGAGATTGTTTCAGAACAGAGGTTTTTGAGAGGAGGGATTTCGAGCTCAAGGCAAAGAGACAAACTGAGATCCATGGTACAACATACAACACAGCACTCAAGAATCAAAATTTTCATGGGTAGATTTTGGTAAAATATAGTTTAACGTCTCGCTAAAAGCAGGGCGTTACAGTGCCGTTGCCGCCCATCGTATCACTACCCTGGGCCACCGCGGCCTACGCATCATCACCTAGACACGGCAGAGGTCCCCATGGACCTCCCCTCGCGTACCGCCCTGGGTCCCGGCCCAGCGACGCCCTGCGTGAGCCGTTTTGGGCGAGCGGCCGCACGGCGAAGAGAGAAGCAAAGCGCAAGAGAAGGTGAAAGAAGGAAGCCGTGAGACTGACATGTGGGACCGGGAGGATTAAAAACTTAATTACTATAATTAACCCTAATGACGTGATTAACTTCGGTGACTGACATGTGGGCCATGTTGATTAAGGAAAACTAATTTACAACGTTTTCAAAAGTTGTGTCATTGACAAACGGGGCCCGCTCACTTTAAAAACCTATTTAAACCAGTAAAAAGCTCTATGAGGCTGACATATGGGTCCGGATCAGGAAGTGGGCCACCTGGCCGGTCAGACTTTGACCGGGCCCCACTTGTTAGCCACTGGAGACTTTTCCTTTTTGAAAATAATCAATTTCCCATAAAAAGGGGTTTTGGGCCCACTAGTCAGTGGCTCAGGTATTTTCTTTTAGAAAAACAGTTTGGAAAAATAGGAAAAACAAATGCATAGTAAGATTTTTCAATAATTTGATTTAATTCAAATTTGAATCTTTAAACGGCCATAACTTCTTCATTTTAAATCGGATTGGGATGAAACTTTCACCAAAATTTTTCTAAAATCAAGATCTATCCAATGGCATTGGTTTGGTATTTTTACCATTTTTCTAGAATTTATGACCTATTTTTGGAGCGTAGCTTGATTAGTTTTCCGCTTCACCAGGGTACGTTCACGAAGACGAGTTCGTTGCCGCCAAGGAGGAACCCTTAATTGAACAAGGCAAGTCACTACGCCCTCATCCATGATCATGTTGATCCTATGTGCGAAATGATTTGGTTGCAAACAGAATGCATGCTATATTTAAATCGCACACCTAATTGCTTTAGCCATTCCTTGGTATTGTTTCCCCGTACCTTGATTGCCGTATTATGTTTAGTCCTTAGTCATATAATGACAATGCTTAGTCACGCTTAAGTAGTTATTTGTTTATTATGTGCTCATGACAAGTTCAAGGATAAAGAGGGGACGATTGCCCTGGGTAGGGTAATTATCGATAAATGAGTGGAAACATGAGCGCCACTCCACATATCTCACATAAAAGTGTTTGCGAAAATCAAAAGCTTAAAGATACAAAACTGATTTTGACTAGGGCGGCACGGACCGAATTGGGTGGTTCTATAAAAAGGCTAGCGCTGACCCTGGTCAATTAAGGAACGAGTCAAGAAGCTATGCGGGAAACGAACAGAGTACGACCGCATCTTCTCGTATGGGCATAAACCTGGAGGATTAGGTGACCCGAGTGAGGCGGCACCCCAATCATGGTTGGTTCTGCACACAGAGTGTACCATGATGTGGAGTGCTATGCTGTTGTGATTAATGACGTCAAACTTAAAATGCACCCAAATTTTATATATATATATATATATATATATATATATATATATATATATATATATATATATATATATATATATATATATATATAATGTATTGCCTGGATTTCTCGAGTTCCAGGACTCCTCTCACCACCAGCTTGAGGCATTAGGTGGTAGGGGTGTGTTGTGACCTCTAGTCACGAACAAGAAATGGGGATAAGCAGGGGAAATGTCTTCTCCCGCTTATCCTGCAAAATGCAATCTGGGGGCCAAAATGCACTCAAAACACTGTTTACTCAAACATATCCTCTCCTTTATAATGGGAGCTTGCCCGCCTTTTATAGCCTAGGGGCTGTATAATGAGATTACAGAAATGTCTATGGGGACCGCTAACCTGAAGGACAATTTAAACATAATACACTAGCTTTACAGTCCCTTTAGGGACAGCTGTCTAAAGTGGTCTAGGCTGGTTCCCTCGCCACGTGGGGGAATATTCCTTTCTTGGCATGCGTCTAAGCCTCGTCTCCAACCTTGATATTTCGCCTCTCCCAAAGGGGAAATGTTCCTGGCCTCCATCTTGGCGAAATGTTCTCCCCTCCTGATGGACCGAATGACATGTTACCCCTCTTCCTGGCAAGCAAGATTATTAGTATTTCCCCAAGGATCAGTCGAATTAAGGACATGGCACCTGGTCCTGCTCCAACAGGGTGCATGAGGGTTCATAGTTCTTGGAGTAGGTGCCGCAATGCGAGGGGAACCGAAGGACCGGGCCGTGACAAGTCTCATGTGTTGGGTGCGTCACGGAGTGCAGGTAAAGCGTATATCCACTGCAGTGCGAGTATAAACAATCTATTCGAATAGCTGTGCTCGTGGTTAAAGGAGCACTGGGACTCATTATACACTTGACTAGCCTCAGAAGTTTTAATATTGCTAAGATTAGGATGGGATGTTGGTATACGGACTCTTCCGTGATACAGGAGGGTCGAGATTTGGGAAAGGGAACAAAACTGGACGTGAGGGTAAGCTGAACCAAGGAAAAGCTTGGGAAGGAGAGGGAAATTCTCGCTATCGGTTAACAACTTCAACATAACGATATTTTTCAATCAAAACTGCTAGGTCATTTATGAACTGAATTGTGAAAATTGCTTTACACAAATAAGCCTCGCTACCTTTGAACCAATCCTGCACTAATGCATCTTGTAGTGGTGGCTTGTGAGTATGTTTGTACTCACTGTTGATTAATCCCTCTTTTTAGAAGTAGTCGACAAGGACGATTCATATGAGTCTGTTCCATCGGAGGAGGAGAAACCTAAGGAGGCGCCTTAGGGTTGGGATCCCTAGTCGTTGCCTATGGGGTGGTGCTATCCCCTTCCTGCTTCTATATCCATTTCCATACCGCACCTTAATTTTTTGAAAGTTTATGTATGTATTCAACCATGCTCGGTCTATTTGAGGTCCCACTCGGGCAACCCTTATAATATTATGTATTGTAAAGCTTATACGATGCAAGTACTGTATACCAACTAATGGAGTATGTACGCCAAACTACTGATTCAGGGATTTGATATACCATAAACATAAAAGGTTTTCGGTGTACAAAACCGAGGGCCGACAATGACGTGGCAACATCATCAAGTATGCAGGATGGAGCTGTTGATAATAAAAAAAAACATGTATATATTATATATTTGGCTGTATATTGCAAAAATCGATAAACTGAGATATCATGAAAATATTTTCCAACACAAAATTTACAGATGATTTCCTTCTATCCATCTAAAGTATTATAAACAGATATTCATTCTCAAAAGTTTTCAAAGCTTGATTTTCTCTCTGATGAGGCATTTGATGTTGTCCACTGTGCAAGGTGCATGACACTGCAATTTACTTATTTACTTCTGTCATCATAACAGCATATGCACCACAAATACACCCTAAATATCCCAGATAGAATGCGATAAATACGTTTTAAGAGTCACAAACAACTAACACAAAATGACATGCTTATCACACATCACTTCTCGCAAGGCAGTGAAGGAACACATCACTTCCAACAGCAACTGATACTACATTTTCTTCCACCCCAGCTTGCAGCTTCCTCAGTTTTCCACCACCATTGGTGATGCATATGGAGGGTAGACTATCTCCAAAGGCTCATCTAAAGCCCTAAAGAAATAAAAGCAAGGAACAATCAATTAGCAATCAATTGAGTAACATACATGGAAGTTGCAGTACTACACTAATCAATTGAGTAACATACACACCTTAAACTTGCGCCTTAGCATATCCTCCTCGTCTTTCAGCTGTAAAAGAGACAAAAAAAACAGGTCATTAACTGTTGAGTACTTGAGAAACACAAAAAATGATAAATACTTGTCAGACAAATTATCATACACTGAGGTTTCCATCATAATAACAGTGCGTGGATTTAACCCCGAAAGGCAAATACCCGTCCAAGTGACCACCAGTGTATGCACCAGGATTGTTGGGGTGCTTGATGCCAGGAGATCCATCGTTTCTACAGCCATAGCAGTGACCTTCAAAAAGGGAACATAACATGAGAATTTTCAATTATATTTAACACATAGCTTCTTATTAGTATGAGCAAGACGCTATTTACCTAAAGAATATTTCAAATGCAAACACTAAGGTGATCTTTGAATACCGATTACTAAAGGGACACGCCCACACTACAAAGCCAAAAACCATGCACAACTTACCGATTTGGTGCTGTATATAATTTTTTAAGCAGAAAATTATATGGGCTACAATATTTGAGTTGAAATTGTAAGTGGACACCTAGAACATGCAGTAGTAGTTAAGTGCACACCATGAACATGCAGTAGTTAAATTTAAGATAAGATTACAGATTACCATTAGCATTAGGTTTAACTTTGCAGCAACAGCTGACCGCCCATTCATTCTTTCCTTGCATATGCGATATTTCAGCAAAGAACAGGTTGTCCACACCACAGTCACCATCAGCTCTTTTCATCTTTGTAGTGAAATTCAAATGGTAGTACCACCTATGATCCTCATAAATTTTTCCAAGTTGCAAAAAATCCTTGAGTTCATATGCAGAATCTTAAAAATAAGACACATGGATTGGATAAGCAAGTGTTACAATAGTAAGACAGTATGATTATATAGTATATATCTGTGTCTGGAGACAGAGAGAGAGAGAGCGAGTAATACCCCCAAAAGATTATAATCATCATTATACTTCTCCAGTAAAGCTTGGAGCTTGGATCAAATGGCACTTGTCCTTTTTATAATAACCACCATCTATTATTAATACGAAAGCTAAATTGAAAACATAACAATGGAAAGCAAACAATGCTGTATACTGAACATGCATCAAAGGCTGCACATTTTCTTTTGTTCAAATATCATTTACTCGTAGGCCATGGACAGAGGACGGTTATTACCAAATTACATAACAAGTACGATCAGGTAGGAACTAATCCCAGCAAGAAAGCTGTTCTTAGTGTTGTTCCTTGAAGTGTCACCCAATCAAGGAGGACTGGTTGCTAATCTAGGTAATCCATCACAAGCTAAAGAACTAAATAAATGGATTAGCAATTTCTGAGTCTGCACTACATTTCGGTCTCAAACAGTTACCCGCACCACCAAGACAAGAGGGGACATAGTAGAAAGCAAGTTTTCCCTTAAAAAAATAGGAGAAAATAAAGTAGGATTACTATCTCATCATGGAAAAAAAGATTATATTAGGACTCAATCCTGTAGCTTGAACCTCCTCCTCGTCGTCGTCTTCTTCCCCCTCCTTGCTGCCGCTGTCGCTGACCCCGCAGCTGTCGTCGGAGTCCTCTCCGTCGCTCGGGGGAGTTGCCGGGGAAGGCGGCCTCTTCTTGCCATGGCCGGAGACGGGGGCCGCCACCGATTCGTCCTCGCTCCCACCAACCTCCATATTTTTCACCTAATTCCGCACCGCCGCCGCCCTCTCCCCCAAACCCTAGCTAGCAAGAGCAAAGAGGAAGAAGAGCGGAGAGAGGCGGCGGGGCGTCGCTGCTGAAGGGAGGGGGACACCAAGGTGGAGGCGAAGGTGTCGTCGCCGCCGAGGGCCGGGAAATCGGGGAAATCGTCGCCGGGGGCGGGCGGGAAGGGGAGGTCGCCGCCGAAGGGCGCGAGGAGGTCCGGCTCCACCATGGATCCGGACACGGGAAGCAGTCCTCGGCGACTCCGCTGCGGCGGCGGAGGCGGCGGAAGCAGGGAAGGCCTGCGGGTGGTCGGGGAGGGCACGGCGGGCGAAACCACCGGTGAAGGAGCCACCGATCTCGGCGAGGTCGGCGAGTATGCCGGCAATGATGGAGGGGGGCGGCGGGGTGGCGGGGCGGGGGGAGGGGGAGGGGGAGCGGCGGCGGGTGGGGGTCACGACGAAGTGACGAGCGCGCCGGACGAGGGGAACGGGCGGACGAAGTGACGAACGAAACAATCCGTATTTTTATAATATTAAAGATTTTGTCTTTATCTAACTTCATATAAAAAAAGCTACAGGTATAGGTACGGCTCGTTTCTATAGGTGGTCGGTTTAAAGGATTGGTCAGAGGGGTTGGCTTAAAGGATTGCCTCTAAAAATCGATTTATAAAAACGGTTCGTGCTCACGTGGTCACCTGGCGTCTGTAGATGTCGAGTTTTTTAATCGTCTTTATAGTAAAAAATCGAGGGTGTCTCTGAAAATAATTTTTATGTGAATACTTATACACAATATATATATTTCATATGTTTGAAATTTTGATAACAAATGAAAACTGTACGGGCTCTGTATTTCTTTTTACCAAATAAGCTCTATATTTATTATGTTGGATGTTGGCATGTTTTCAAGTACTTTTTTTTTCTTGTACGTGCAGGAGAACTGCGCATCTTTATATTAAGAAGAAAAAAAAGATCCAAAATGGATCAGTATAATAAAGTTTATAACCTAACAGGACACAACGACCACACACACGACCAACACTTTACGGCCAGATACTAGACAACCCTGTTGTACCAGCAAATCCCCACAGCTTTGCCTTATCCTTAATTACTTGAAGAAGCTTAGGAACACTAAGAGAGGCACCCTCAAACACACAATCGTTCCAATGCTTCCACAACCACCAGGCCACCAGAATCACTAGAGAACAAAATCCCTTCTTGTGTGGTTTAGGTACTACCGTAAGAGCGTGGCGCCACCAGTCCTGAAACACCACATCGCTGCGCCCTGGAGTGAGCTGTGACATACCAACCAAGGTCAACACTCTACACCAAACCTCCCTAGCAAAAACGCAGCCAGATAGAATATGTTGTATTGTCTCATCCTCCTGCTCACAAAAAGGACATGTCTTAGGATGATCCAGCCCACGCCGTGCCAATCTGTCCGCTGTCCAACACCAATTGAGAGATGCCAATCAGATAAAGAACTTGCATCTTGGCGGAGCCCATGTCTTCCAAACCCGTTTGGCCAGTTCAAACTGAATCACACCAACGAAGAACCGCTCGTATGCTGATTTGGACGAATAGCTACCTGAGGCCGATGGCATCCAACGATGCTGATCATCAACACTCGGTGAAAGCTCGAGGCCATCCAAGACATCCCAGAGTAGGAGGTATTTATAAAGAGCTTGGGCAGATAGCCCACCCCTGATGTCCGCAACCCAACTGCGATCTGTCAAGGCCTCATGCACCGTCCTCTATTTATGGACTCGCTGTGGGACCAAGAGAAAAATAGCAGGCGTCATATCTTGGATAGATTGCCCATGTATCCAGCGATCGGTCCAGAAGTATGTTCTCATACCGTCTCCCACTATTGAGATCATAGAGATTTTGAACATGGCCCTGACATTAGTGTGCACCTGAATATCAAACTCCGTCCATGGTCGATCCGGCTGTGTTCGTTGTAACCACAACCACCTCATCTACAAAGCCCATCCAAGCTTTTTCAAATTGTGTACTCCTAGCCCTCCTAGATCAGGAGGCCGACAGACACGTTCCCAGCCAACTAAACAGTGTCCACCTTTGATATCCTTTCGCCCCTTCCACAGAAAGCCTCTCCTAATTTTGTCAATTGTTTTGATCACCCACTTAGGGTATTGCAAAGCTATGAAATAATGAATAGGAATCGCAGTGAGGACCGACTTAAACAAAGTTGCCCTTTTAGCCGGGTGCATCATTGCCGCCTTCCATCGGGGTAAACGGCTCGCAATCTTATCAATCAAGGCATAAAAGTCCCTTTTAGCTAGCTTGTTAACTGACAACGGCAACCCAAGATACTTCACTGGGAATTCCATCACATTGCACGGCATAGAATTTTGTACAACTGTAAGATTCTGTTCCTGACATTGAATTGGGGTTATGGAGCATTTCCTTATATTAGTGACTAGACCCGAAGCCTCACCATACACCCTCAGAATTTCCTTGACTAGCTCAAACTCCTCCACCCGTGGTTGTAAGAAAAGCACAACATCATCAGTATATAAGGAGACTCGCTGTCTATGTTCTCAAGTACTCAAGGTTTTATTAGTCATAGTTATTTTCTCTAACTATGTGCTGACTATAAATAATTAAGGAAATGCAGTGACAGGTGGTTCTTTTTCCAACAATTTTAGTTCAATGTTATTAATTTTTATATCACAAATCTACATATTTTTACATAGGCGAAAACCATTTAGTTCCACTAGCTGTTAACTCGTGCATTGCACAGGCTTTTATTATTGATATATGATAAATACTAAAATTTTAATTATATATATAGCAACTTATACAAAGAATAGTCCATACCCCAGTTGCAACTTACTAATTATTTAATTTAGAATATTAGAATTTAATCAATAAAATACTAAATGGTGCATGGCATTTTCCAACTGATAATGTACAAACCCTTAACATTGAAATAAATAATAAATATTTATGTCATATCTCAACGACATCCATAAATAATCAGAACATAAGAAAAAACAGAGTAGTACATCTTACTTGCTAAATTCATGTTACTCACGTATAATTTTCATCTTTGTAAATTGCAATGCGTTAGTGTTAAAACATTACTATTTTTCCATATCGATACCTCTTCTCTAGCTCGATCTTACCATGCAAAAAATAAACCTAATGAGAAAATGAATCTGATCTTTTTGGGAAGTAGGATTGATAGCTCGCTTCTCTCGATCATACCGTGCAACAAATAAACCTAAGGAGAAACGAACCAGATCTGGTTGGCAAGTAGGAAGATAAATCAGAATCAGATGAGAAATATATGTAAAAGACAAGCAAACTGAAAACCATAAAAAGATTGAAGAGACAAGAAATCAATGAAACCATGAACGGAGGCTTTTTCTCCAATCAAACAGAGATCTTTTGAAGGCAGCTAGAATTGGAACCGACGAATACAGTACTCAGGCTGCAGCCCGTGCTACGACGTATTGCTGCCACGGGAGACGCGGAGCATAACCCGTAGCTGCTTGGAGTTGCCGGTGGAGAAAAGTTTAACACATCGCCCTGCTGTATGGTTGTTTTGACGGCGCAGAATACTTCTTATGAGATTGCTTGGACGTATTAGAAGTACTCAAGTAGGACTCCATGTAACACGATTCATAATGCTAGATATGTTATTATGTGCTTAATGATAACTATGAATCAATCTATATTTTTTAATGGCATGTATTATTAAACACGGACGATAAATACAATTTACGGTCAAGATAATATGAAACATCAAGTTAACGACCAAATATTTCTGCTTAATATGAGAACTCCTATAAAGCGTGTCCAATTAATATAGAAGATAGCATGATGCCCTTGTGTTACGACGGGATATTCAACTTTATATAAAATTTTTCTTGGCTAATTTTATGTTATTTTTTAAAAGTTACCAATGGTCAAAATTTCATATTTTCTTGAAAAAAATGAAACGACATTTATTTGTTATCGGATAGAGCAATCATCCGAGCTGTGTCTGAAAGAGCAAAAGGTAGAATTGAAGAAAAAATGTGTAGTAATTAGCGTGCTTAATAACCTTGAGTTGTTTGTCAAGCTTCATTAAAGTTTCAACAACAAGGGTCTTAATTATATTATTAATATAGCACAGTAGAAGTCTCTTTTGTTGTTTTCATCAAAAAACAAGTCTTAATTATATCATAAAATCTTATGATATTTTATGAATAGATAGAAGAAATAGTAAATTTGAATGGAGACACCTATTGATTTTAACTTACCCTCTAGTGTTGGGGTAAAGTTCTAGTTGTCTATTGCAATTCCTAAATTTTAATACTCCCTCTATTTTATATTATAAGATGTTTTAGTTTTGCTCTAAGTTAAACTTTTTTAATTTTAACTAAGTTATGCCGTCTTACTTTGCTAGTATGTCGTTATGATGTCTGACATCGCTGGCCATGAGCTCATTTTCTGATAGCTCACTAAGAACTTTGGCCAAAAGCCCAAAACTAAGTTAAGATGAAAGGATACGCTTAAATCTGGCATAGCCTTCTTCTCTCTTTTTTTTTCTGTGCGGCACGAAGCTCCTTTTTTTTTTCCTTTTTTCCCCTGGGGCACCGTGCTCCTTCTTCTTTCTCCAGACATCCATGCCGGCGGCTTTTCCGTCGATTATTACGCGATTTTGTCTTAACTAAAACAAAATTAATTTGAAAAACATGATCCTCTAGCTCTCATCAACGTTTCTCCTCAATCAATTGGAAAAATCCATCACCATAGCTCATGCCTCACTATAATCTGCGAGTTGTCTTCCTCGACACCGCCGACATCGTTGTCTTCACACCCTCTGGCGACCGGTGGCGGGAGCTACGGACCAAGGTTGGTTGTTTCCTCCAGGCGGGTATGTGCCTACCACCCCGCTTGTTGATCGCCTCCTCCACGCCTTTGCAGCCGCAGCGGTGGAGGAGCCGCCGGTGAACCTAACCTCCAGGACTTGCTACTGCTGCGGGAAGCAACACCCAATCTTGTGGATGGCCAGCATCATGTTCACGCCGATGCCATGGTGACGCGATGGCCAGAAGGAGGTCGGGGTGGTGGTGTGCTTTAGGGCGAAGGAAAATTTGAGTGAACTTGGAACTTTGAAAGTCATCGCGGTTGGAGTTACGAGCAAAAACAGAATCGGGAAGCTATCGCCTTGTGTGTCTCGTTTTCTCGTGAGGGACGACGGGCGAACTAAACCAGCCCATCGCATTTACTGAGACAGCGGACGGACGTAGGACAAGGATGCACACGCGTGGAAGAAGAGAATCAGATGGAGAAAAATGTGAATGAATGACGTACGGTAGAAACACTATTTGTTTTTATAATAATTGACATATAGATAGATATAGATATAGCTGAACCCATTCTCAGGGTGC
The DNA here is from genome assembly GCA_003991445.1 of Oryza meyeriana var. granulata. Lineage (NCBI taxonomy): Eukaryota > Viridiplantae > Streptophyta > Magnoliopsida > Poales > Poaceae > Oryza > Oryza meyeriana. The sequence goes on from RYFJ01003946.1 coordinate 15,724, forward strand.
AAGTAGTGCCATTTCACGTCCTACAGCACCCTTTCGAGTGGCCATTTCACTCGTTTTAATTAGGAACCAACAATTAATAGGACCGGAAATCATATATTTACGATTTATGATACACGTGCAAATTAAATGTGATGTTGCACTGGACAATCATACAATGTGCAGGGTGACTCAGTTGTAACTTCTAAGCAATAAAATGCGCAAGTTCAGTTCGAGCTCAGAAATCAACAAATTAAATGTACCACATTCCTACCTCAAGACACCAATCGTTCAGTGCGCTTCAGTCTCGATTACGATTAGTACTCTTGACACCATGGATACAGCTTGTCCAGAACATGCATACACACACATGTTACGTTTCTTTCAGTTGGATGATCAGTAGTAGAACGCCGGGATCCACTCCTTGCCGTTGATGAAGTCGACGGTGAGGAACTTGTCGGCCTCCTCCTTGGTGAACTGCCGCGCCCACGGCACACGCTTCGACGACGCGTCGGCGGCACCCGGCCCGGTGCAGTTGAACTCCCCGAGCAGCATGTGGCTGCAACGCACGCAACAACAACAACGCGTCATTGCTATATATGCACCCGATTGATCAATCATCCGATCGGAGTGTCGACGTGATGTGTGACCGCGCCGTGATTTCTCTCGCGCGCTTACTCGGTGGCTCCGTTGTAGCCGTAGTTGGTCCAGCCGGTCGGGTTGATGGTCTTGGAGAGGTAGGTGTCGGCGAAGATGACGCGCGAGTAGGCCTCGTTGGCGCGGCCCAGGTACACCTGGCCCACGCCGTACACCTTGCCCTTGATGAAGACGAAGCCGCTGCTGTCCTCCTCCTTGCGGTCCTGCGCCGTGATGGAACCCTTGATCTCCGTCCGCCGGTCAGGCTTCACGAAGATCTCCGGGCACTACATGCGCGTTTATCGATGACCATTCGTAGACGTACAGAGATTGGAAAATGTTTTACATGTCTGGTGATGTGCGTGCATGCATGTGTCTGGACTTTGTTACCTGGAAGATGGACTGGCCGCCGCCGAAGATGAAGTCGATGTTTCCCTGGATGTAGCAGCTCTCGTAGTAGTGGCGGCCGGCGTCGTCGAAGAGGGTGTGATGGGGGCTGTAGAACGCGCAGTGGTAGAAGGCCACCTTGTCGCCGCCAACCATGGCAGCCACCGTGCGCACCTCCGGGGTGTTGGGCAGTCCGGCGCGCGCGCTGTTCTGTGATCGTTTGTTCAGTCGACATATTCATTGTGTCAAGATCAGCAAGATTCAGAGACAACGACACATGTACAGAGACAGAAACAGTGACGGACCCTGAAGCTGATGCCGAAGACGACGACGTTGTCCGCGTGCACGGAGAAGGCGGCGGACTCGGCGTTGTGGGGGGAGGCGGACTCGTGGGTGATGGAGGTCCGGCCCTTGCCGTTGCCCCTCACGAAGATGAAGGCTTGGTCTCCGGGATCACAACTTTCTCCCTAAATCCACTCATGCAAAAAGGGCTCCTTATTTACAGAGCTAGTCAGGTAGACGCACGTACGTGCATAGCTGCAACCGTACATGCAGTATTGATGCGCACCTGTAGATGCCGGAGCGGAGGTGGACGATGATCCACTCGGCGTTGCCGACGGCACGGCGTCGATGGCGGATGCACAGTCTTGAACTCGTCCTCCGGGCGACGATCAGCGTGCGCTTGGCGTTGATCTGGAGGTGAGCAGGGGCCATTGACGATGTGTTGCTCTTCTTGCCGTCTTGGCGAGCGTGCGGCGAGCGGCGATGAGGACCGGCTCGCGGCGGCGATGAGGAAAGGGAGGAGGAGGAGGTGCGGCCGGGCCATCGCTGCGGCGGTTTCTGCGAGAATGGCTAGCCACAGGTTGGTTTTCTAGTGCAATGCAGGGGAGGGGCTCTTAACAGGGGCGCCTGTTTCTGGCCGTTCGTTGGCTCGGCGCATGGGAGGGCCTGGAGGAATGGCGGAAGTAGGGTGTTTCGGTTTTTTGGTTTGAAGCATCCAGCTTGGTTGAAGCTGCCGAACTGCTAGTCCAAAAGGTATTCTTTTTTACTTAGTTCGAATGCACTTGAGGTGTATGCTGTGATTCAAATTATAACATAAATTTGAAAAAAATTTTACAATATAGATTATGATGATCCAATCAGACAAACATGCAACTACAAATTTGATTTACAATATAGAGAAACAATAAAATTTCAGTTGATGTGTGCATGTATACTATTTGCTGCTTAATTTTATTTTTCTGTTTTACCAACTGTGGTAGATTTAGTCTTTGCGTTTGCTAGACTAATGTCAACTAAATATATGTTACCATTTTTTGGGGTTTTCATTATAACTATTTAAA
>RYFJ01003947.1:0-90306 GCA_003991445.1 Oryza meyeriana var. granulata
GAGATGGATTACTTTCATCGGTATGATAGAGAAATACTCGAGGTACGAGGAACAAGGGATGAGCCAGAAAGATATAATCCACACTGGGATTGCCGTTCTTTCAGATTTTGCTGGGATAAGGGGATTGAGACTGGCATCCGTCAAAAAACTGCCCGATGAGTAGTACAGGGATCGGCATGATCGCCAGCCAGGAGTATCGCGGATCGGTCGTTGGGAAAAAGGGCTATCGGTTTATAGCCGATTAGGGCCGATCCATGAAAGAATTTTTGAAGAGGAATGAAGGGAGGTATGAGGACAAGTCAGATCCCAATGGTGTCCTAGGTGGATATTCACGAAGAATCAAAAGAGAAGGGGCAACGTTACGACACCGGAGCAGCGGAGGAACAGCAGACAGACAAAGAAGAAAGCCGGAATCATCGTCTAAAAGACCGCGGCAAAGTATGGGCGTGAAGAAAAGGGACGACGAAGATATCGGCTCCATAATATGGTGTTCTTTTGCCTCGGGATATAAAGCGCTTTCATCCGATGAAGAAGGCGATGAGGAGTTGTTCGCTCAACTGACATTTGCAACCTGATCAAGTAATTTGTAAACTGAAGATCAGAGCATCGGGACCTAAACCAATTATACATCAAGGGGATACGTGAATGGAAAGCCGATGACAGATGTTAGTGATGGAGAGCAGCGGTATCTTAATGCCTAGCAACGTTCCGGAAGTTGGGGAAGACTGCGAGATCTGATGACGACGAATTGGTGTGAAGCTACGGTGGAATTCATCAGAAGCGAAGGGGGTGTTAAACGTGGAGCTGACAGTGGGGAACAAGACATTGCCCACCCAGTTTTTCGTAATCGACGGAAAGGGGTCAATAAACGTTTACTTCTCGGCAGGGACTGGATTCTCATGCGAAACTGTTGCGTACCTCAACGTGCATCAAATGTCTGACTACGTGGCAGGGAGATCAAGTCGAGGTAGTGTTAGCAGATCGGCCGACCGATATTGCCCAATGACGCGATCTTACAGTTTTGGGAAGCTGATGGTGTTGACTGCCTATCCGGAACTTTGGGAAGGAGACTATCTCCAGGGTTCTAGCCAGGGATACAGCCGATCCAGCAAATCGGTTCTGACTGTTACTCTGATGGGCTCTATTGAGACTTTGAAGGAAAACTAGGGCACCGGATTTAACGTCGGCTGTGATTTAAAGAGATCGATATTGGCCGGGATAGACCAAGGCCGGACGTACATAAGCAAAATTGATCCTGAACTACGAGAGGAATTGATAAAATTGCTGAAAGGTATCGATTGTTTCGCCTGGGAGTAACATGAGACTGCCAGGTTTCACCGATCATTGTTGAACATCGGCTGTCCATTAACAGGATATCGGCCTTCAGCAGGCTCCAAGAAGATTCAAGGCAGAGTTATATGAGCCGATCAAGGGAGATCACAAAGATTGTAGCGATGCAAGTTATCAGGCCATGCCGATATGCTAGTGGGTTTTAATATTGTTCCGCGGTGGAGAAAGAAGAACGGAAGTTGAAATATGCATTGACTTTCCGGGATCTAAATAAAGCTACCCAAAGATGAGTCTCCCGATGCGATAGCGGATTGTTTGTTCGATGCAGCATCAGGCCAAAGATTTCAGCTTCATGGACGCAATGCAGGATACAATCAATTTTCATGGCTGAAGAAGATATACCATAAGACTGCTTTTCGTGTCCAGGGGCTATCGCTTGTATAGTGGGTAGTATGACTTTCGGGTTAAAGAGTGCCGGTGCGACTTATCAAGAGCGATGATTCTATATTTTCATGATCTCATCGGTTTGTTGGTGGAAACTAATTATGATGTGGTGGTTAAGTCTAAAAGTGGGGAAAGCCATATAGGGCCGATTTACGAAGAGTGCTGGAGAGGGCCAAAGTAATCGGACTGAAAATGATCCAATAAGTGGCTTTTGGTGTTATCGCTGGGCATTTTGGGTTTTAATGGTTCATGAGCGAGGGATTTGGAAGGTTAGTCCAGCGAAGTAATCAGAGCATTAAGACTCAGAGCACAAGCCAATAAGCACAGGTTGCAATCGCTTGATCGGCAAGATTTAATTTTGTGAGAAGATTCATATCAAATTTATCAGGGAAAATTGAGTCCTTCACGCCGTTTGAATTGTTGAAGGCCGATCAGAATTCTGTGTGGGGGGCAGCGCAGAGAAGGCGTTTGACGAGATCAAGAAATTATCTTAGTTCCCCGCTTTTCTGATTCCGCCGCAGACAAGGAGTGCGGTAGGTTATTTTGTCGACCGATGCGAGGTAGTCAGTTATGTTTTGAATCAGAATTTGAAGGCAAGGAGCGGAGTTGTGTTTTTATCTAGCAGAAGGCTTTTGGATGCTGAAACAGATATTCGCGGTGGAGAATTGTGTTGTGTTTATATTTCTGTGTACAAATTTAAGGCACTATATCCTACTCGGCTGGGTAACAGTGGTTTGCAGGACGATGTGTCAAGTATAAAGTGTCGGCTACAGTCTGAAAGGGCGAGTTGGCACTGATTTTTGGCATTGACAGAGTTTTGATTTAAGAATAGAATCGGCTAAAGCATAAAGGACAAGCATGTGGCCGATTTTTATTGTGTAGCAACAGGGTGTCTCACGAAGATTATGTGGAGCCGATCCATGGATCTTATTTTTGATGGATGCGGTTTTGCAGGAAGGATCTGGTATCGGTTTGGTTATTGTATCGCCTCGGGGGGCAAGTTTTGAGTTTGCTTTTACAATTAGGCCTTATTGGACTAACAATCAAGCGGAGTACGAGGCGGTGCTGAAAGACTTCAACTATTGAAGGAGATCGGGGCCGATATCATAGAGGTTATTGGTGGTGATTCTTTGTTGTTTGTGATCAAGCAGTTATCTAGAGAATATGAGTGCAGGGATGATGCTTTTGAGGTCATATTTATGAAGATGGCATGGATTTGTTGAAGGATTTCAAGATGGTGTCAATAATCATATTCCCAGGGAGCAGAATTTGGAAGCCAATGATCTTGCACAGATTGCTTCAGGATATCGGCTGAATAGGCAGGGTTGAGGGAGATAGCCGATATTGATGTCCAGAGCAAGGCGATGACTGGAGGCAGGAGATAATTGATTATTTGTGTTTGTAAAAATCCGTCGCAGTCTGTTTCCAGGAAGATTCGGTATAAAGTACTAAGTATGTGCTACTTGATGGGGAGCTGTATTATCGAACTTTTGAGGGAGTTCTACTTAGGTGCCTGATTTGGAAGAAGCCAAAGTGGTCATGTGCGAGTGCATGAAGGTGTCTGTGGGACTCACCAATCGGCTCATAAGATGAAGTGGTGTTCAAGAAGAGTGGGATATTTTTGGCCGACAATGTTGGAGGATTGCTTCAGGTACTATAAAGGGTGTCAAGATTGTCAGAAATTTTTTGAAATATACAACAAGCACCAGCGTCGGCTATGAATCCTATCATCAAACCGTGGCCGTTCAGAGGCATGGGAATTGACATGATCGGCCAGATTTTTCCTCCATCGAGTAAAAGGGCATAAGTTTATATTGGCAACAGATTATCGGATTCACCAAGTGGGTGGTGGGGTCTTAGAGCGAATTCCTTTGAAGAAGGTCACGTCAAAGAAGCGATCGAGTTTGTAAAGGAGCATATCATTTATCGGTTTGGAATTCCTCAGACGATATCTATGATCAGGGGGTCTATCTTTGTTTCTGATGAGTTTCAACAGTTTGCTGCCAGTAGGTGAATCACGCTATTAAATTTGTCGCCTTATTATCTCAGGCCAATGGGCAAGCAGAAGCTTCCAACAAGAGTTTGATCAAATTGATTAAGCGGAAAATTGATGAGCAGCCACGGCGATGGCATACTAACATTAGCCGATTCATTGTGGGCTTATCGGATGGCATGTCATGGGTCTAACATCGGGTGCCGCCGAAAAAAAATCAGTTAGTATATGGACATGAGGGGTTTTACCATGGGAAACTAAACAACATCGGCTCTAGAAGACTTTCTTTGCAGAATCAGTTGGACGGCCGATGATTATTATAATTTGATGACAGATGAACTTGAAGATTTACTTAGAATCGGTTAAGAGCGCTGGAAGAATCAAGGAGAATAAGCTAAGGCAGCTGCGGCATTACAACAAAAAGGTGATGAATAAGTCGTTTGCCGAGGGAGATCTTGTGTGGAAGTTGATTTTAACCGATCGTAGTCCAGAGATAATAAGTTCGGGAAGTGGTCGCCTAATTGGGAAGGGCCCTATCGGATTAATCGCTGTGTGCCTGGTAACGCATATATTAGAAGATCTTGACGGGACGGAGTTTGCTAAAGCTTAACGGGAAATATCTCAAGAAATCTACCCTAGCGTTGGATCATTTCTTAAATCGGTTAAGTACAGCCGATTTCTAAGCCAATTCGGAAAGCGATGTTTTCTCTGCATCGCCTAAAGACAGCCGATATCATTGATATCGCCTTCAGATCAAAACAAAGCAAAGATATTATCAAGATTGAAAAGGATGAGTGGTTAGAGCCGATCCGGTTACATGACAACAGAAAGGTGATCGGCATGTTCCAGAGATCGTCAGTTACAAAGGTTTAAGATTTACAAGAATTTTTGGAATCGCTTCAATTGCGCGCAGGCGGATTTGATCAATCTCATTAATTGCAACGGATGTTGTCTTCATCGGAGCCCGGGATGGTCTTCAGACTCTTGTGCCGATGAATACTTGACGCACTGCTGCTGCAATTTGGCTTTCTTGATCCTGGATAGCTGCGGTAGGCCGAATTTAGTTGGGATTCTGTTGCTGTGAGGTCTTTGCGAACTTTTTCAAGTTCTGCAGTTAAATCGGCCTCCTTTTTCTTCAGCTGGTCTAGCTTGGGTTGGAGCTCTTGGGGGTGGGCCATATCATCAAGCTTTTTCTTCTCTGCTTGGGCTAATAGCCGATCGGGCTTGGATGTCTTCGGCTGGTCTTCTGTTGGTTCAGCGCGTGATCGCTATGCGCTGTTAAGCTTGATGAGTTTAAATCTATGGGACTCAGATATGCTGGCGGGGGTTAGTGCGTCGACAAGTGTCTTCGGGCAGATGGTGTTCGACCTCTGCGAATCTTGCCCGGATTGGGCCCACATCTTCTACCAGTGCGTCGATTGGATTTTCCAGCCGGCTGATGATGCTCGTTAAGTACTCGCACCACGTCGGCTGAGAAAGTCGGTTGGAGCCGCACTGGTGGTCGTGGTTTCTTCTACCTCCAGATATTGACCGAGTGTCAAAAGGGAACAAGTCGGCCAAGGACTGCAAGGTTGAAACATCGGTGAAGCGATCATAAAGAGATTGAAGCAAATTTGAGCATAAAAAGGTTACCTGAGGAAGGACATCAGCGGCTTGAGTGCATCGGCTTCGGGGGGATGAATGGGCTGTTCTCGAAAGGGGCCGATGTCAGCCGATGGAGTAGGAACAGTATCATCAGCAACAGAGACTTGGTGCTGAGAGGGGAGCAGCTGGAGAGTCATCGGCTCAACGCTTGGAGGGAACGTCAGAGGGATGGTGGCAGTTCTGGGGCCGATGATTCAAGCTGAAAAAAGGATTTGGTAAGATAAAATAAGGAATGGGGTGATAATAATAATAAGGCTTGGCGCATACCTGAGGGACGAAGGAGCCGATGTGGTCTGGGGAGAAAGATGGCGTCGTAGCAGCAACATCGGCATCGGTCTTCTGTTTCGTTTGAGGAGGGACGATACGCTAACTTCTTACGTTTTTGGCCCATCGGCCGAGGCGCCTTGAGAAGAGCCGATGGAGATGGAGCATCACGCCCTAAGTTTGGGGTGGCCGATGGAGGTTGGTACTGGATCAGCCGACCGCTGTTGCTTGTTCTTGGGGGTTCGACACTGGTGGCCTGCAGGATTAGAGGTGAGAGTTGGTTGAAGAAGGCGATTAAAGATTGCAGGTGTTACCTCGTCTTCGGATTCAACATAGTCGGCGTCCAGACGGGAGCAGTAATAGGCGGGTGCTAAGCAGAACAGATGTTTCTTCCATTCTGACCACCATCGGACAAAGAGCTTGGTGTTGGCAGTGCAGATGAACACTTCGGTGGCGGCGCCTAGCAGGAGGGAGTCTGTCAAAGACCGCAGCCGATCATATTCCAGGGCGCTGCTGACCGTGCCCCGGGCTTGGAGTTTGTCGATGAAGAATAGGCCTATCGAGAGCTGACCAAGACCAAACTGGCGAGAGCTGATGATGGATGTAGAACTCGTACGATGGCTGAGTTCGGCCCAGTGAAAACCAGTTGGTAGCAGACAAGGACTGATAGCCGACTAGGAATATGGCCTTTAGACTCATCATCATTCAGGGCTTTGAGTGGATCAAAGTTAGAAGGCACCTCGAATGATGATGGCGTCATTTGTAAGCAACCAAAGAGTGGCATCCCTGGTAAAGCCGTAATAGAACCCTTGAACCACTGACTAACTTCGGCAGGGGGTTATCTTGCCCGCCAGAGAGGGGCCGATTGCAGCTTCGCCCATAGAGATGCATCGGCGGTAGAACAGGGTCTTGATCTTCTGGGTAATCGGCCGGGAAGGATTGCTTGAGGAGAGAAGTTTCTGGGATAGCCTTGGAGGTGTAAATATTGAGCCAGAGCTGAACAAACCACCAAGGACCCCCAATGTGGCCGACGGGCTGGCCAGCCGATAGCTTAGTTGCCCACCTGGTGAAGTAGCTGGTAGTGGCACCAAGGAGATAGTGCCCCAACGGAATTTGTTTCCTATCGGCCAAGCACTCGCCAGGCATTGCATATTGGTCGTCGGGCCGAGGGTTGCACCACCAAAGACGAACCGTTCCAACCACAGTTCAGAAAAGCGACATGCTCCCGATCATCAACCGGTCCCAGTTCCTTTGTTGTGGAGAGATATATACCTGGACCAGCCGCCGATGTTTTTTGTTTGAAGCCGGTGAGCAGGCTTGAACCGGAGTTTGAAGGGGTTGATGTAGCTTGTCGTATCCAGGCAGGTGAGCATGGTCACGTCCAGCAAAGTGGGGGTCATCGGCCCATGCCCGAACATGAAAGCATTGAGAGCATCAGACCAGTAGTATGAGGCCGATGCGAGTAGGGTCTCGTTCCTTTCCATGTCAGCCAGGGAAAGACTGATGCAGTGGCCGATGTGAGATTCTTCCCAATAGGTCCTCTTTACAGCCGATACCCTGAGGTGCCAATCTCTCCACCCGGACAGCTTACTCGGCCATGATCTGAAGCTGTTGGTCCAGTCACTGACCAACATAGTCGAGTTCTTGAAGGGAACGCGTTGGGTTTCGGCGACGATGAAATCGGTGGGATCTTCACTGCCCATGGGGCCATGATAGAAAATGCTGGGGTAATCGGCGGCCGGAATCAAGATCTGGGCTCTAAGATGCTACAGTAAACAAGAACACGACGAAGAACAGGTGAAAGACATAGCAGATCGGGTTCGTATAGATTGCAGGTTGGGGGAAAATAGTCGGGTGAGAAGATTACCTCAGGAACTGCAGATGCCGATGCCATCGCGGAAATAGGAGAAGTTGCAGGGATTGACGGCCGGGGAGAAAGGTTGCAATGATTCGTCTGGATTCGCTAAGAGCTTGGTGAGGATGTGGAAGATGAAGCGGTGGTGCTCTGGTGACGTGAAAGCATAAAAAAGGCAAGAAGACGAAGCGTTTTTATAGAGGTATGACAGCCGAGCGGGAATCGAGGCCGTTGGCACTGTTTCAAACATTTATGGCAAGTGGGCTATCTTGGGCCGCCTCGGTATGGGAGAAATCTGGAGGCCCAAAATGAAAGAATTTCGAAGTCCTATTGGAGAACTCCGAAATTGGGGGGCATGTGTAACGCCAAAATTTGGTAAGGCCTTGTATTAGATTCGGTCAAAAGGACGGTTGCAGTCAGGTATAATGGAAATTGATCAAGAAGCAGACCGAGTCCGAGAAGAGCCGTGAAGACCGCGCGTGGCAGTTAATTACTATAGTTATTAGGAAAGGTTTATCTTTTTAGGAAACCTGACCTTCGTGTCCGGTCAGGCCTGTTAGTGTTTTCTGTTATAGATAGGAAATCATATACCGTGTCCTATAAGGACTCATGTAACTCGGGGTATATATACGTATGCCCGGGGACCTTGTAATCATCAACCACAGATCAATACAAAATTCGGCGCATCGCCACCCTTTCGACGGGATCCTGCTTCTCGAGCCGGGCTGCATCGGTTAGGTCCGAACTCCTGCGAGAGGGTAAGTCTCGTCACCCCGGCTACCAATCGGCTAGGACTTCCTCGGTTAGGTCCGATATTCTAGTCGGTTTATGGTAGTCGGCTTACCACGATATATTTACTTTATCTATGGCTGCATCAGTTCAGTTTGATCTCATAGATTGATTAGGTATATCACATCACGCGTGCATAGACTGTATCGACTTACTGGGAGCGACCTATTATCAGTTCGTGCTGCATCGGTTAGGTCCGACCTACTGAACTGCTAGTGATAAGTCGATCCTGCTGGGCCGATGCTTTGTGTGCAGGCGTTTTATCGGAGTGCATAGCCGTAAGTTATTTTCATCACGATCGCATTATATCTATCGGCCCATTGAGGTATTGTTATCATTGTCGGTCTGTGCTGCAACGGTTAGGTCCGATCTACTAGACTGACGATAATAGCTTTACTCTTGATGAGCCGATGGTGTTATGCGATGGTGTTATCGGAGTGCTTAGCCGATAAGTTATCTGTTAAAGCCGATTACATTTATTCATTGTCTTATTCTATACTCGCTCTGTTCAGCAGTCGGCTGGTTCATCAATTATTCATTGTTTATATTATTGCATGCCTTATCACATATTCTTGCATACATTATTGTTATGATCGGCTAAGACCCAGCCGATCGGTTCACTATGCCGACCCGATCACGAGCACGAATAGGTTCTCGGGCGCGAGCTCAGGTAAAGCCCCCGGGTACACAACTGAGTACCCGACACGACCAGCAGATGAGGACCCAGGCACGAGCACCATTAAAGGCCCCGGGTACTGGCGCGAGCAGCATCGTCAAGACAATTAGTAATCTTAATCATAATCGGTTAAAGTTTATTTAACCTATTTATTTATGTATCTTACCTGTCTACTTTATTACTTTATAGCCGATTATTATATCTTTGGCGATCGGCTAATTCGATGCTCGGTTATTACTGTGTTATTATATATTGCCATCATCGGTTTCCAGTCGATGTATAAATGCTACAGTGCTTATCGGCTATCGGCTGATGAAACGAGTCTAGATCGGCTTCCAGCCGATTGGCTCATTGATCTAACATTTTCCTCCTTGTCAATTACAGGGTCAAATTGACTGGCACGCCTACGAACCTCAAACTTTAGGACCTGCATTGGAGTGAAGCAAATCTCCTAGGCCTTCGCGTGTCGCCGCAACGCTGGACGACCCCCGGCGGGTTTTCGGCGTCAACAACAGTGCGTATCGGCCATCGGCCGATGAGACGAGTCCAGATCGGCTTCTAGCCGATTGGCTCACGGATCTGACATTTTATCTCCTTGTCAATTGCAGGGTCAAATTGACTGGCACGCCTACGAACCTCAAGAATTAAGGACCTGCACTGGAGTTAAGCAGATCTCCCAGGCCTTCGCGTGGCTCGCAAGACGCTGGACTAATCCCGGCGATTTTCGCGTCAACAGGTTGAGACGAGACCTCCTGAAAATAGGGGAAGTATACGACACTGATCCATTATTTTGATTCTCGTGGAGGTCATGGTTGGTTGCCTGAGCTAGGTCATCCTCGTATCCGTAGCGGTTAGGGGCACGGTTTTGACGACGGGTACAACGAGCCATTCTAGCCCAGAAAGGTCAAGGAAAGAGGTAAAATGCTAGGAGAGGAGAAAACAGAAGAGAAGAAAAAGGAATCTACCAGCGAAAAATTCTTTTCGCAAATGGGAAGACCAAACTAGGTGTGGCCAAGTCCAAGACTAGAACACACCATGCAAGAACAGACTACCAGACATTACACACTCACGCACTATCTTCGCAAAACTCCTAACGAGTTCACGACAATTTCTAAGGTTAAACTCTTCTTGGTTCCATCTTCATGTGCTGTCTCGAGTGACGCGGGGACTTCATGTCTTCAGGCGAGAAAGGGGACTTCAGGCATGCTCTTTTTCAGGTTGCCAACTCCTATATATTTCCTGAATTTCACTACATTTTTGTTGTTAATAATGTGTTCTGTCATTGTATTCTGAACCTTAATAGTGTGATTGTGAGAACAGACGTTTTTCTGCACCAGTTTGATCACTAAACAGCAGTTTTAGTGTTCATAGATATTCAGAATAGTACCCATAAGGCCATAACCCAAGTTGCTGACAACATGGCCTCACTGCTAATACAAACAGGGTAGTGAATTTTTCGTTAGAAATCTGAATTTGGTAAATATCTTGCGAAACCAGTCAACCAATCAATCAACCAATGCTGCTATTGCCGATAACACCACAGCCACCGTTTTCCTGAACTTGATGGTGTCCAGCACCGACTTGATGTTCCATGCGACCATCTTGCTCTTAGCGTAGGTGGCGACGCCGAGTGTCTTGCAGCCGACAAATGACCATAAACGTCTTGCTCTTCTTCCAGTCTCCCTTTATCTTGGCGTTGGGGCACATCGACTTGAATTTGCACATGGGATGCTGCCCCATCATCTCTGGCCCGATCAGCGGATCTGCCTGCCTCTAGAAAACCTATGAATTTTGATCGTCTCTTGTGTTTCTTGGTTCTTCTACTTCATTGCAGGAGGATCGTGTTCCATGATCAATCTAAGCATCATGTTGAACTTTACACGCTGATCACCCTTCAGTGTTCATAGATATTCAGAACAGTACCCAAATTAACTGACAACTTGACCTCTGTGCTAACACGAATTTGGTACTGATTTTTTAGTTCCAAATCAGAATTTTGGTACAAGAATTGTGACCAATAGCCGTTAGAATAATCTAATGACGAAACCAATCAATCAGTCAACCGATGCTGCTACTGCCCTGCCTATGTCGCCGGTCTTGGCGTTGGGTACATTGACTTGAATTCGCACATGGGATGCTACCCCATCACCTCTGGCCCGATCAGTGGATCTGCCTGCCTCCAAAAACCTGTGAATTTTGATCGATCAGTGAAGATTTTCAGTGAAACAAGCAGAAAAAGATTGTCGTGGTGTTTGTTTGATTGGAGTTACCTTCCAAACTCGTTCTTGGTCATGGCTGGAGTCAATGTTGACGGCGGCCTTGATCGACTCGACGATGTCGGCGAGGATCTTGCGAGTTGTGACAAGATTGTTGGAGTGCACCGGGTAGTCGGCGATCTCCACTGTATAGTCGCTGATCTGGTCGGAAAAGTATGACAGTTTGTGGTGGAAGAAGCGGTGGAGGTCGTGCGCGATGGCGGCACGGGCAAGCTTCTCCTTATCGACGTTGACCTCGAGGAGGCGTGTCGATGTTTTACACCAGCAATATGATTATAGGGCTACTCAGCAGTTCGAAACTCAGTGGATTGCAAAGGAACACGGGGAGTTTATACTGGTTTAGGCCCTCGTTTTGAGGTAGTACCCTACGTCCAGTTGGGGTGTATTCCTTTGAGGATTACGGTGGTGGTTCTGATGAACTCGTATGCTTCTTGTGAATCTGCCCTCAGGGGGCGCCCTGCCTCCCCTTATATACTGGAGGACAAGGTTACAAAGCAGGAGTCCCAGCCGGATTACAGCCAAGAGATCTCCCCTTAGAGATATAACGTACCCGGCTAGAACTATATCTTCTTTATCGTATAAGGCAAAGTCTGCCGAGGGTTACTATATCCCTAAATACAAGGCTAAGCCCATCCTCTACCCGAGTGGCCCATATGCTTGTCATGAGGTACCCGGGGCCCATGGCCTCCACAGCAGCCTCTGAGACCTTCATAGTTGAGTCACAGCTGATGCCAAGTGCTCATCCTCCACGGTGAAGTTTTTCCGAGTGCATTGCTCCCGAGTACTCTTTGTCCGAGTGCTTCTTCTCTCGAGTCCTGCTTCATGTCGGCTGGCAACGAGGCTATGAAGGGCTCCATGTAGAAATATGAATAGTGTGCACTGAATAGGCACACCTATTAGGTGTAGCCCCTGACTTTGTGCTTAATTGTCAAACAATTAAACATGAAGTCAAAGACCTTTAACCCTGTAGTCTTTCCCGAGTAGTATACTACTGGTATATGAGACTCTTCGGCATCATATCAACCGGAAATAGTTTACAGTCTTTCCCGAGTAGTGTGTCACTCAAAAATCAGAATCTTCGACTTCATGTCAGCCGGAAAGAATGTTTATAGTCTTTCCCGAGTGGCGTCCCACTCGAAAGTTAGACTCTTCAGCATCATGTCGGCTGGAAAAGTGTTTATAGTCCTTCTCAAGTAGTATACTACTCGGAAGTTAGACTCTTCAGCATCATGTTAGCTAGAAAGAGGTTTGCTCATGGCAAAAATTGGCTAAGCATGTAAGCCGAGTACCACTTTATGAAACTTAGTCCATTATGTGGTTAGGTGTACTTGAGAGATACCTGCATCCCCAATTGTAATGGAGACCAGCTTGTGATCCTTATAAGGATATATCTTCAATACCTGACGAATAATACAGATATCTAAACACATGTGTTCAGCAGTCGGTTTTCATGAAGCGTATCTGATTACCCAATCGGTCTCTGTAAGCAACACCAGCACTGTGATTTTAACACAGCCAGCTAATGGCCCAAATTGAGCATGTTACTGTAGAGACTCATATCTTGGTGGCCCAGTACCGATTTTACAGGCCCAAGCCCACTTACCAGTACAGGCTCTATAAAAGATGGGGAGAGAGAGAAAAGATTCTCTCATCTTCTCCAATCCACCAATCGTTTTGTCTTCTAGCTTCGGCGCCGAAATTTCGCGCCTCGCCTCGCTAGGGTTTGCCATTGTTAGCTCTTCCCCTTCAAAACTCGGGTGATCCTGCTCCTCCTTGTGCATTCCAAGCCCCCAATCGCATTTCCCCCAAACTTTCTTGCCTTGAGCCATGCCGAGAGCATCAGAAATCCTGGAGATGGCTGACGGATCTTGGCCGACTTCGGATTGCGGATCGGCTAAGCTGAAGCATCTAGAGAGACAGGTGAGACTACAGAGCCACGAGGTCATCAAGTAGCATTCGGCGGAAAGGGAATCTGATCCAGAACCCTAGGCTGGTGAGACTGTAGTTTTTGCCTCTTTCTTTGATCGAGGCCTCTCTCTTCCGTCTTTTGAATTTCTCTGCCAGCTTCTTGCCTTCTACAAGCTCGAGTTGGTGAATCTGAATCCCAACTCAATCTTGCAAATCTCTATCTTTGTGACTCTGTGTGAGTGTTTCCTAGGTGTGGAACCCCATCAGAATCTTTTTAGACATTTGTTCCACATCAAACCCCAGCCCTCCAAGAGCAAAGTCCAAGTGATTGGGGGGGCCGGCATCCAGCTCAAGAGTGAGATGAAGAAAATCTATATCAACATGCCCCTGAAATCTTCCCTCAAAGGCCGGCATAAGGAGTGGTTTTACTGTTCTAATCTTGAACCATGCCTCCCCTCTTTTACTGGTCTGTCCCCAAAGGTTGTGCCCAACTGGACATCGGTGCCTAGTTTTGAAAAAATAGGCCAGGTTTATATATTGGTTGCTAAGATGAAGAGCGCCGGACTGACTGGTCCATGGGTGGCTAGGCGCTTCTTGACTCGTCGTATCAGGCCACTGAAGTTGAGGGGTCACTTCAGCCGGGATTATAAGGGCAGAGATGATCCCAGCCGGGAGTATCCCGACCTGAACCGACAAGCACAAAGTGACCAAACATTCTACCTAACTACTTCGCTGTAATGATCGCATTTTTCTCTTTGTGCAAAACTAATTTAATAAAAAGCTAAATTCAAAAAAATCTGGCTCTTTAATTGATTTGGAATTTTTGTGCCATGTGTGATCTCAAGAAAATTCTTAAAAATATTTAAAGCAGCCCTAGAAGCCTCTATAGAACTCCCTCAAATTTTTGCACAATTTTAAAACTACATTTGAATCAATTTCCAAAAAAAATCAAAATCCTCAAATTTATTCAAAATCAATCTCTAGAAAAAGATTAAGCCGCATTGTTCGAGTCGGTCCACCTTCTCTCCTTCTCGGCCTAGCACTGTTTCCCTCTCGGCCGGCCTGCTCGGCCTGCGCGGGTACGTGCGCGTGGGATTTAATCCCCGCGGGCCCTGCATGTCAGCCACCCCTGCTCCGCTCACTGTCTCGGCCATCCGATGCACTCGCGTGGACGGTTGAGATCGGCTCTGCCCGGTGGCCCCGCATGTTAGCCCATCGTCGTCCCCGTCTTCTTCTCCTCCAGCCGCTTGCGCTTTCTCTCTCTTCTCTGGAATTCTCCCGAACTTGCTCTCTGTTCTCTCTCAGTCCCGCGCCTTATCGCCCGGTTGGCCTCTTAAAACCGCGCGGACATCATCATCAACCCTGCCGCCTGCCGCTCGGCACGAAACACGCCCCGCCGTCGCCGCTGCGAGCTCAAGGTCAAAAAGGCTAGCCGCCGCTGCTATCTCCCCCCCCTCTCGGCGCCGAACCTCAGGAGACGATGCGCACGCACGGGTGCCTCATCCCAACTTCACCATCATTTCCCCGTCCCATTTTTGCCTCCACCGCTCATGACACGAGACACAGTGGCCGGCGCCATTAATGCACCTCGACGACAGAGATCGAGCTTATCCCTTCCTCCACTACCTCTGCCCTTTGTCCGCTAGCACCGGAGCTCCCTTATAAATGGAGCAGCCTTCCCCTTCATTTGGCCACCAAGTAGCAAGCCCAAGCTAGCCAATCACCGAGAACCTGTCTTCGCCGCCGCCATTAGAGCACTGACCAAGCTCCTACAGCTGATTCCGACCACCGCCGGCCCAACCACCACCACCGTCGAGTTCCCAAAGCCACTCCGAAGCTCCTCCGCCCCTTCTCACCGTCAATTAGCACGTAAAACCGAAATCCCCAAATTCGCTCATCGCCGTCCGCCGTTGACCGCTGCCCTATTCCTCGCCACAGACACAGGTAGAATCTAATTAACCTCCTCCCATTCCCTCCTCGCGTAATACCGCACCTAAACCAACCCCTCCCAAGCCATTTCGCCACTGGAATGGTCGTCGGCGACATCCTTCTCCCTCCGCCGCCATCGCCATCTCTGGAACACCACCGCCGAACATCTTCCGGTGCCCTTCCGCCCAATCCGATCCATTCATCTAATTCGCCGTCATCCCCACTCCCTGTAGCCGTTGGCCGCTCGCCAAGATTTGCCGTCGCTGGTGAGATCGCTCCGGCGATCGTCGGCCGTCAATCCTCCGCCGGTCAGCGTGTCGGGCCGGCCGACGTTGGCCTTGCCGCATCAGCCGATGTCCGCCTCCTGTACCCCAGGCCCCGCTTGTCGGTGCCCTCAATCCCGCACCGACCCACCGGGCGTGTCAGCGTCCCCCTTCTTCCTCTCTTCCCTCCCGAGCAGCCGGTCCCACTCGCTGTCCTTTCGACCTCTCACTTTCCTCACTTGTAACAGGGCCCACTTCAGCCTCTACTGTTCCCTCTCTTTTACTATCTCCACCGGTCCCACATGTCAGTCTAAGCAAGCCTTTTCTCTCTCTGACCTAAGGACCCCACCTGTCAGCCTCTGAGCCTATTCCCTTTTATTTATTTCTTTTCTTTCCTAAAATAATTTTTAATCCTTTTTATTTTTAGAAAATAGTTCAAACCTTAAAAATTCATAACTTTTAAAACCGTAGCTCGTTG
Organism: Oryza meyeriana var. granulata; assembly: GCA_003991445.1. Lineage (NCBI taxonomy): Eukaryota > Viridiplantae > Streptophyta > Magnoliopsida > Poales > Poaceae > Oryza > Oryza meyeriana. The sequence goes on from RYFJ01003947.1 coordinate 15,810, forward strand.
AGCCATTCAACTCTCAAAATTTTTCTAAAAGAGATCTACACATTGGCACTATTAGTTGTATAAAATAGATCCTGATTCTTGGTGTTTTTGCTTGCTTTCTTTTGCGACGCATAGAGGCTGTTCCGAGGAGTCGTCGAAGAAGACTTTGTCAATAGACCTGCAGGACCGTCGAGCAAGGCAAGTCACCCATTGACCATGTTGGACCTCATGATTTAAATTTATTTTATTTTCAAAAACTTGCATAAATAGGAACACGACTGTTTTCGCCGCAGTCATAACCGATATCTGTTCGGCCTACCTATTTGCTGCATTTTAGTTCACGCCAGGATAAATTTGATGCCTGCCCTTTGTAGCCCTGTCATTGGATATTCGTACTTGTGTACGGATGTCGATGACCCCCTTTTTTTTCCTAAAGCTAGAACTATATGATGATGGGAAAAAATTGGGTTTTAAATAAACTGGTTTAAAAATCCTCGACACCCTTGGTCGAGAGTTTGCGAGAAATAAAATAATTTACAAAACTTTGGTCATGGTGTCGCTGCCTGGTGTGGCTCGAAAATCTTTTTCCTTTCTGGACTTTTAAGGAACGTTTCTTGAGCATTGCACTGAGCAATATTACGATGCGACCACACGGGTCGAATGTGACACCCCTGGCTGAGGAACTACTGTTCCCAGGATGGTTTTCGGTTGCTAATAAATGTGGGACTAGGTAGGTGCCAAGAGGGCGATATACCCCCGTCCCTGAGTACAGGAAATAAGTTCCTGATACTTGGTTGAGTGTGAGCACCCATTTATAGGGCAGCGTGCTATACCGGGAAGGCTTTGGAAAAGCCTTGTCGCGAACCTCCCCACTTGGGCCAGTGTGGGAGTAAGCTCGCATCGTGGCTGGGTAGCGTACACCTTTGCAAAGGGTCTATACGAACTATTTGAACAGCCGCGCCACGGTTCGGGCAATGTAAAGTGATTCCTTGCGTAGATTTGTAATTTATAAATATCTGTGCAATTGTTTTGCGGGTAGGAAATCGTGACCAGAATCGATCTGTGTGACTGATGGATGGCCTGTGGGGGGGGGTGCCCCGCCCCCCCCCTGAAACGGGCCTGTGTAACCCGGTCCGTGGTCGGATGACACCGGAGTTAAGTTGTTTAGTTAAATGTTAAGTTATGAGAACAGAGAATCCATCTAAATGGAGGTACCGAGAGAAGGGTACGCTCCGAATCGGAGATTTGTGAAAGTCGCTGACTTGTGGAATGGGTCGAGACGGAGTCTCTTCCCGACTAACTTAATTGTGGTGAGTTGTTGCAAAGCAACTCACGGAATGGATTGAAGTGTGAGCATCTTTCTGACAAATTCAAGTGCACACTTATAGCTTTAAAACCACAAAACCTTTGAAAATCACTTTGTGAAAATAACCCTAACTTTCCTTGCTAAGCCTTGCATGCCACATAATTTCTGTGACTTGCTGAGTTACCCCGTGTACTCACCTTGCTTATCTATTCTCAGAAGTCTATGAAGATGAAGACCCGACCCTCAGCCAGTTCTACCAGGATCAAGTCGGGTACGAGGTAGTTTTAGGGTTTCGGTCTAGGTCCCAAGCCGTTGCTTGTGGGTATAGGGCGTTACCCATGTATTTCGCTGATACTTTTGTAATGTATTGTTGCATGTCTCGGGTTCTGTCCGAGGCTGCAACTTATGTGTAGACTATGTATAACAAATAAAGCAGGTTTGGTTGTGATCCACAGATGTCCTGTATATATCAGTTGGTCTCCTGGGACTGGTACAGGTATTACAGGTAATGATGTTCCTCCTCTGCTGACCTGTACGGGTTAGTGGGACAGGGGCGTTACAGAGGTGGTATCAGAGCCTAGGTTTGGACCCTAGGAACAAAACCCCATGTTAGGAAGGCCTAAGGACGATACGTTCTGAAAAAACCTATTTGTGAACTTAAGACTTTCTTACTCCTTTCCTTCCTTTAGTAAATTTTGAAAATTTTAACTTACTCTTTTTCCTGTTTTTCACACTTGTAGATTGGCTGCTATCGCAACACTCATCTCTCCTACGGAGAAGGCCAGGGAGGCTTCGTTGAGATTCTCCAAGATTTGGCTCACTACCTCGGATACTCCCCTCCCATACTATGCAGGATTCACCACCCACTGTACCTCCCGTTGCCACCCAGCCTTGCTCTCCGCCTCTACCCCTCCGTCCCGAGTTTACACCGTCACCGTTTTGTGATGGTGAGGCCTAAACACTCCAGCTTGCCTACCTAGGAGTGGCATTCGTGTCTCTGTGACCAGTACTACCCGTCTCATTGACTCCTCTCTTTTTGCCTTCTTCTCACCGAGTAAGTGGATCATCCACTAGTATCTATCCTTGCACTGCCGTGAAACATCTCCTTCTTTGACTCGTTTTGTCGAGACTGACCACCGCCTTGGACCACTAGTACGCAACTAATTGAGGCATATCGCAGCCTCGAGAGCACTACCACTCCCTTCGCGATTTTGCCATCCCTCCATCCCACACACCCTGACTTCTACCCTCACCACTGACTTCACAGACCCCCTGAGGACTTACTGCCAGTCCAGAGTTCCTCCCCCGACTCCACCTTCTTCACCTATGCGACGCACTTGACTGCGACGTGAGTACCTTGCGTAGTTCACTATCCTCGCCCAGTTGCCACTCCAGCCGACGCCCCCGCACCAGCTCGCCCTATCCCAGCCGTTCACTATCAGTTGCTCCGTCCCGCTGTCCTCCCTCACCTTCCTGTTCCGTCCGAGGGGAGATCTTCTGAGCGCATGATGATTGGGAGCGAGGAGCAGGAGTAGAGCAACAGTTGGATGTAGCAGCAGAATGTACATGGCAGTCGTCAGACCTTTTGTGTCGTCGCCAACTCACTAGGAGTCGTGGCGAGTAGTACGTGTGTGTCATGTATGGTAGTCCGTGTCTTGTATGGTGTGCGTCCAGTCCATGTGACTTGGCCACCCCTCTTGTATATAAATAAAGTATTTATGTTTTAGAAACCAGTTTGTGCTTGTGTGCCTTCTTCCTTCCTTTTGCTCCTTTCCCTCATCCTTTCTCCTCCCTTCTGTAGATGGCTCACCACAACCAACGACAAAGATGTACTCCAGCCCATTATGGATACGAAGATGACCAAGTGCCAGTTCGGAACCAAAGGAATAATCCACAAGATCAGGAACAAGGTTCTGAAAACCACGTGAACTCACCCCCACACCCCGACCCAATCCAACCAGACCTACCACCACCCCCACCACTAAACATCGACCCATAACAAATCTTAGCCATACAAACACAGATTCTGCAGGGCATAGCTCAGAGTATAGCCATTCTCCAGCAAAATCCTCCGCAAGCCCCACCAGCTCCACAAAATGGAAGGGCTAAGCTTACGGAGTTCCTTCGATCCCATCCTTCGGAATTCTCCCAGACCATTGAGTCAATAGAAGCCGATGATTGGCTCAAAGATGTAGAACGAAAACTTGACTTGATCCAATGCACACCCATTAAGAAAAAGCTATTCGCAGCACACCAACTGAGAGGACCCGCCACGGATTGGTGGGATAATTACTGCGCCGCCCAAGAGGATTCCTCAACAATCACATGGGATGAGTTTGCAACCGCCTTCCGGGCAACCTACGTGCCCGAAAGCATTATCGACATGAAGAAAGTTGAGTTCGAGCAACTCAAGCAAGGAGCCTCAAGCATAAATGAGTACTTGAGCCGCTTCAATAAGTTGGCTCGGTACGCTACCGAAGAAGTAAACACGGACAAAAAGAAAATCCAACGCTTCCTTAAGGGCATGAAGGTGGGAATAAGGATTCAGCTTATAAGTCATGATTTCCCCATGTTTCAGCAGATGATTAACAAAGCCTTGATGGTAGAAGATACCTGCAAGGAAGCCGAGGACTATCGGAAGAGGAAAATGACTCGTTCTGGATTTAACCCTCGTGGTGGGCAACGACCGAGAATGGCTCCGTCGACCAGTATCGTCCGCCTGTCCCGCATACAGCCGACTCTAGAAGCACATTCCGCCCACCAATGCCACAACAACCACGACCGAGTGGTTTTACCTCAGGCTCTAGGGGAAGTAACTCTGCCCCAACAAGTGCCCAACCAAGAAACCCGATGAATCTTACGGGAATAAGATGCTACACCTATCAGGACTACGGGCATTTCACCAAAGACTACCCTAAAAAAAGGAAGGCGCTGCGCCAACAAGATCCAACCTTAGTACTATTAGAGCCTTGCGCCCGCACCTGGAAGGACTGCCCACAAGCAAGCGGGCAAGCTTCCCGCACAACTCCAGCCTTTGGAAGAGGCCGAGTGAACCATATCCAAGCAGATACAGCTCAGGAGGCCCCAAACGTGGTCATGGGTACGTTTCTCCTTAACTCCGTACCCGTAGTTGTTTTGTTTGATTCGGGAGCTTCCCATTCGTTTATCTCTCGAGCTTTGGTGAACAAACATGGTTGGGAAACCCAGGACTTGAGGGTACCGATGATCGTACTCTCCCCAGGAAGGGAGATGAGGTCGGATCTATCGTGCCTAAAAGTAACCCTGAAAATAGAAGGGGTTCAATTTCTAGCCAGCCCCATCATCCTAGAGTCCCAAGAACTAGACTTGATCCTAGGAATAGACTGGTTGGCTGAACACCAAGGGCAAATAGACTGCGCCGACAAGACCATAACCTTCAAGGACCCAATGGGCAAGAAGTGAAGTTCAGCCCTTCAGGAACCAAAAGACCCGACCAGTTCTGGCTAGCCTTCAGGCTACCAGCTTAGAAAAGGTGTCTGTCGTAAGTGAGTACCCCAATGTGTTCCCTGAAGAACTCCTCGGGATGCCACCAAATCGGGAAATAGAGTTCTCCATTGAATTGGCACCAGGAACCGCCCCCATATCTAAGTGACCATACTGAATGGCTGCAAATGAACTGGCCAAAGTTAAGAGACAAATAGACGAATTAGAGGCTAAAGGTTTCGTCAGACCTAGCACATCCCCGTGGGGAGCCCCAGTGCTCCTGGATAAGAAAAAGGATGGAACTCAACGGATGTGCGTGGATTACTGAGCCTTGAACGAGGTAACCATAAAGAACAAATACCCGTTACCTCAGATCGATGACTGTTCGATCAGCTCATAGGAGCTGCCGTGTTCTCTAAGATAGATTTGAGAACTGGGTACCATCAATTGAAGATTAGACCACAAGACATACCTAAAACTACTTTCTCCACAAGATATGCCCTATATGAGTATACGGTGATGTCGTTCAGACTCACCAACGCCCCGGCATACTTCATGAACTTAATGAATAAGATATTCATGGAGTACCTCAACAAGTTCGTCGTGGTGTTTATAGATGACATTCTCATCTACTCCAAGGACAAGCAAGAACATGCTGAGCACCTAAGATTGGTCCTAGGGAAATTAAGAGAACACTAGTTATACGCCAAATTCTCGAAGTGCGAGTTTTGGTTGAACCAAGTGGCTTTTCTAGGACACGTCATCTCAGCCCAAGGAGTAGAAGTAGACCCAAGTAAGATCGAAACCATCCTTGCTTGGAAATCTCCAACCTCGGTCACTGAAATCAGAAGCCTTTTAGGCCTAGCTAGATACTACCGAAGATTTATCAAAGGATTCTCCAAGATAGCAAGGCCTATGACCGAGCTACTAAAAAAGGAAAAGAAGTTTAAATGGACAAAGGCTTGTGAGAAAAGCTTTCAAGAATTAAAGAGAAGATTGACCACCGCCCCTGTCCTAACTTTACCTGATATCCGGAAGGATTTCGAAATATACTGTGATGCCTCTCGGCAAGGGCTCGGATGCATACTGATGCAAGAAGGAAAAGTAGTAGCTTATGCCTCTAGACAATTACGGCCGCACGAGACGAACTACCCGACTCATGACTTGGAACTCGCTGCCGTAATACATGCCCTAAAAATATGGAGGCACTACTTGATCAACAATCGGTGTGAAATATACACTGATCATAAGAGCCTAAAATACATATTCACCCAGACTGAGCTCAACCTAAGACAAAGAAGATGGTTGGAATTTTTGAAGGATTACAACCTAGGGATACACTACCACCCCGGAAAGGCCAACGTAGTGGCCGATGCCCTAAGTCGGAAAAGCTATTGCAATCCCGCCTTGGCGCGACCGCCATGGCCAGAGTTATGCCATGAGCTCAGAAAGTTTTGAATGACCATGGTAAACAAAGGAGCTCTCGCCACTTTGGTAGTCCAACCTACCTTAGAGAATCTGATTCGAGAAGCCCAGAAGGGAGATAAAGAAATCGAGATCATTAAGGAGAAAATTTCCAAAGACAAAGCCCTTGGATTCTCAATAGATGAACAAGGAACCCTATGGAGTAAAAAGAGAATATGTGTACCTAAGAACAAGGAATTAAGGAACCTTATTCTCAAGGAAGCCCATGAATCTGCATACTCCATACATCCTAGAAGTACAAAGATGTACCAAGATCTTAAAAAGCACTATTGGTGGTTTAGGATGAAACGAGATGTCGCCAAATATGTCGCCATGTGTGATATCTGCCAAAGAGTTAAAGCGGAACATCAGAAACCTGCAGGACTATTGCAACCCTTGAAAATCCCTGAATGGAAGTGGGAAGAAATCGGAATGGATTTTATAACTGGCCTACCAAGGACGCCCAACGGGTACGACTCGATTTGGGTGGTCATAGACCGACTCACCAAAGTAGCCCACTTCATACCCGTTAAGACCACTTACACAGGAAAGAAACTAGCAGAATTATATATGGCCAGAATAGTATGCCAGCACGGAGTTCCCAAAAAGATCGTGTCAGACCGAGGTACCCAGTTTACCTCGAGATTCTGGGAACAACTACATGAAGCCTTGGGAACCCATCTCAACTTCAGTACAGCATATCACCCCCAAATAGACGGACAAACCGAAAGGGTGAACCACATCCTGGAAGATATGTTAAGAGCATGTGCCCTAGACTTCATAGGGACATGGGACCTTTGCCTACCCTACACCGAGTTCTCTTATAATAATAGCTATCAGGCTAGCATCAAGATGGCCCCAAATGAGGCACTGTATGGACGCAAGTGCCATACCCCACTCTATTGAACTGATGTGGGGGAGAAACAAATATTTGGACCCGATCTCCTAAAGGACGCAAAAGAAAAGGTAAGGGTAATAAGGGAACATCTGAAGGTCGCCCAATCCCAACAGAAGAGTTACACCGACAACCGACGCCGCGACCTAGAGTTCGAAATCGGAGACCATGTATACCTGAGGGTATCCCTATTGCGTGGAATGAAGAGATTCGGCATGGCAGGAAAGTTAGCCCCTAGATTTATCGGCCCCTATCCTATCACCGTTCGACTAGGAGAAGTTGCCTACCAAATACGGTTGCCCCCTGAACTCGCAGACGTATACAACGTATTCCATGTCTCCCAGTTGAAGAAGTGCCTTCGCGTACCTGAAGAACAAGTTCCTCTCGAAGGCATCGAGCTGAACAAGAACTTGACGTATGAAGAATGACCAATCCGCATCCTAGAAGAAGCCAAGAGATGAACACGAAGAACCTCGACCAAGTTTTACAAAGTCCAATGGAGCAATCACTCAAAGGATGAAGCCACGTGGGAACGAGAAGACCACCTTCACGTAGAATACCCTGAGTTGTTCGCTTAGCTTTGAAATCTCGGGTCGAGATTCTCTTTAGGGGGGTAGGTTTGTAATGATCGCATTTTTCTCTTTGTGCAAAACTAATTTAATAAAAAGCTAAATTCAAAAAAATCTGGCTCTTTAATCGATTTGGAATTTTTGTGCCATGTGAGATCTCAAGAAAATTCTTAAAAATATTTAAAGCAGCCCTAGAAGCCTCTGTAGAACTCCCTCAAATTTTTACACAATTTTAAAACCACATTTGAATCAATTTCCAAAAAAAATCAAAATCCTCAAATTGCCGAGTAGTTTTCCCTTGCTTCCGCTCTGTCAGTTGTGTTCTTTTGCCGAGTAGTTTTCCCTTGCTTCCGCTCTGTCAGTGTTGTTTCTCGCTAGTTTACCCTGTTGATGCTTTTGTCTATCTGGGGCCTGTCCTAGATGGAATACCTTTGTAATCCCCTCACCGGAGCCGCCTAACCGTGCCTCGTCGACACCGGCGCCCGTTCCCCTTCTCCAGTCCGGCGACCATCAATCGTCGCCATCTTCCTATGCCGCGCTGCGTCGCTGTCCCGTTGCCGTCGTCTCTCGACCTTCCCCGGCCTCGCCGCGCGCCAGCAAGGTGCCATGGCAGGGATTGGACTCCTTCCTAAGGTTGACATGTGGGCCCATCGGCAGCTTGTGCAGAAAATACATTTAACATACGTGCTGAAAACTGCAGCTTGTGCAGTTTTGATTGGGTGAATTGTTCCGAGTAGTAATTTACCTTTTCTGTGATACTTGATAATACCAAAGTTGTAGAGGGTTTAGAGATGTTTGTCATCATGAAAGGTCATGATTTTAGCCCTGAAGAATTGGGAGTTATGAATTTTGTAAGTAGTCGGTCAGGTTTTGACCTTGCTCTGAACAGCAGTGGGCATTTGTGTTTTTTTGACCATAATAACTGCAGAATCTTATTTAACAAATAACTAGAAAGATGTAGAGAATTTCATGGGCTTTCCGTATTGTAAAAGAATATAAATTTTCGTTGTCTAGAACTCTAGTTATGATTTTTCTAATCAACTATACTGCTGCTGCCTTAAAAATTCAGAGAATTTGATAGCAAACTGATTATATGTACATAACTGTTTCCATAGTTTTGATTAATTAGAACCATGTTATATCTGAATCTCTTTACATTTTGTGCAAGAATTAGTAAACTTAATATTGTTCTAATATCATGACCTTCCTTGTAGAACTAGGAAATGTAGGAAATACATTTAACATACGTACTGAAAACTGCAGCTTTTGCAGTTTTGATTGGGTGAATTGTTCCGAGTAGTAATTTACCTTTTTTGTGATACTTTATAATACCAAAGTTGTAGAGGGTTTAGAGATGTTTTTTGTCGTGAAAGGTCATGATTTTAGCCCTGGAGAATTGGGAGTTATGAATTTTGTAAGTAGCCGGTCAGGTTTTGACCTTGCTCTGAACAGCAGTGGGCGTTTGTGTTTTTCGACCATGATAACTGCAGAATCTTATTTAACAAATAATTAGAAAGATGTAGAGAATTTCATGGGCTTTCCGTATTGTTAAAGAATATAATTTTTTGTTGTCTAGAACTCTAGTTATGATTTTTCTAATCAACTGTACTGCTGCTGCCTTAAAAATTCAGAGAATTTGATAGCAAACTGATTATATGTACATCTGTTGACGCCGAAAACCCGCTGGAGGTCGTCCGGCGTCGCGGCGACACGCGAAGGCCTGGGAGATTTGCTTCACTCCAGTGCAGGTCCTAAAGTTTGAGGTTCGTAGGCGTGCCAGTCAATTTGACCCTGTAATTGACAAGGAGGAAAATGTTAGATCAATGAGCCAATCGGCTGGAAGCCGATCTAGACTCGTTTCATCAGCCGATGGCCAATGCACACTGTAGCACTTATACATCGGCTTAAAGCCGATGACGGCAAGAGTAATAACGTAATAATAAGCAAACATCATGCTAGCCGATCATCGAAGGGATATTCAAAAACCGGCTATAAGCTAAATAAAATAAGCACGTATAATGCATAAATAAATCAAATAGATCCTAGCTGATCATGATCTAGTGTTACTGGTGTTGTTATGAGGGTGTGCCTGCACCCGGGCCCTTGCTTATATCGGCTCCCAAGGTCTTCGTCCGTTGTCCGGGCCCGTACACTGGTCCTTACCCGGGCTCATGCCCGGGCCCTTACCTGGGGTCGTGCCCGGGAACTTGCTTGTACTTGTACTTGGATCGGCAGAATAAACCCATCGGCTAGCCCTTAACCGATTGTAACAATAATACAGGCAAGAACATATAATAAAATATGCAATAACGTAAATGATACATAATTGATAAGCTAGCCGACTACTGAATGGAGCGAGCATAGGATGAAACAATGAATAAATGTAATCGGCTCTAATAGATAACTTATCGGCTAAGCACTCCGATAACACCATCGCACAACACCATCGGCTCATCAAGAGTAAAACTATTATCGTCAGTCTAGTAGATCGGACCCAACCGTTGCAGCACAGACCGACAATGATAACAATGCCTCAATGGGCCGATAGATGTAATGCGATCGTGATGAAGATAACTTATCGGCTATGCACTCCAATAAGACGTCTGCACACAAAGCATCGGCCTAGCAGGACCGACTTATCACTAGCAGCTCAGTAGGTCGGACCCTAACCGATGCAGCACGAACTGATGATCGAATCGCTCCCAGTGAGTCGATACAATCTATGCACGCGTGATGTGATATACCTAATCAATCTATGAGATCAAACTGAACTGATGCAGCCATAGATAAGTAGAATATACCGTGGTAAGCCGACTACCATAAACCGACTAGAATATCGGACCTAACCGAGGAAGTCTAGCCGATTGGTAGCCGGGGTTAACGAGACTTACCCTCTCGCAGCGAGTTCGGGACCTAACGATGCAGCCCGGCTCGGAGAAGCAGATCCCGTCGAAAGGGTGGCGATGTGCCGAATTTTGTATTGATCTGTAGTTGATCATTACAAAGTCCTCGGGGCATACGTATATATACCCCGAGTTACATGAGTCCTTATAGGACACGGTATATGATTCCTTATCTATAACAGAAAACGCTAACAAGACCTGACCGGACACAGAGGTCAGGTTTCCTAAAAGAGATAACCTTTTCCAAATAACTATAGTAATTAACTGCCACCGCGGTCTTCACGGCTCCTTCTCAGACTCGGTCTGCTTCTTGGATCAATTGTCCATTATCTGACTGCAACCGTCCTCTTGACCGAATCTGATAAGGTCCCTTACCAAATTTTGGCGTTAACACATGCCCCCCAATTTCGGAGTTCTCCTGTAGGATTCCGAAATTCTTCCAACTTTGGGCCTCTAGATTTCTCCCATACCGAGGCGGCCCAAGATAGCCCACTTGCCATAAATGGTTGAAATAGTGCCAACGGCCCCAATTCCCGCTCGGCTGTCATACCTTTATAAAACGCTTCGTCTTCTTGCCCCCCTTTTTTTTTATGCTTTCACATCACCAGAGCACCACCGCTTCATCTTCCACATCCTCACCAAGCTCTAGCGAATCCAGACGAATTACTGCAGCCTTTCTCTCCGTCCGTCGACCCCTGCAACCTCTCCTATTTCCGCGATGGCAACAGCATCTGCAGTTCCTGAGGTAATCTTCTCACCTGATTATTTTTCCCCAATCTACAATCTGTACGAACCCGATCCGCTATGTTCTTCACCTGTTCTTCATCGTGTTCTTGTCTACTGTAGCATCTTAGAGCCCAGATCTTGATTCCGGCCGCCGATTACCCCTGCTTTTTCTATCATGGCCCTATGGGCAGCGAAGATCCCACCGATTTCATCATCGCTGAAACCCAACGCGTTCCCTTCAAGAATTCGACTATGTTGGTCAGTGACTGGACCAACAGCTTCAGATCATGGCCAAGCAGATTGCCCGGATGGAGAGACTGTACATCAGAGTAGTCGGCTGCAAAGAGAACTATTGGAAGAATCTCACATCGGCCACTGCATCAACCTCTCCTTGGCCGATATGGAAAGGACATGAATCTCTGCTTGCATCGGCCTCATACTTCTGGTCTGATGCTCTCAATGCCTTTCTGTTTGGTCATGGGCCGATGACCCCACTGCTCGGATGTGACCATGCTCACCTGCTTGGATACGACGAGCTACATCAACCCCTTCAAAACTCGGTTTAAGCCTGCTCATCGGCTTTAAACCAAAAACATCGGCGCTGGTCCAGGTATATATCTCTTCACAACAGGTAACTGGACCGTTGATGATCGGAGCACGTCGCTTTCTGAACTTGTGGTTGGAACGGTTCGTCTTTGGTGGTGCAACCTTGGCCCGACGACCAATATGCAATGCCTGGCAGAGTGCTTGGCCGATAGGAAACAAATTCCGTTGGGCACTATCTCCTTGGCGCCACCTACCAGCTGCTTCATCAAGTAGCACTAAAACTATCGGCCCGGCCAGAGTCGGCCACATTGGGGTCCTTGGTGGTTCGTACAGCTCTGGCTTAATGTTTACATCTCCAAGGCCATCCCAGAAACTTCCCTCCTCAAGCAATCCTTCCCAGCTAATTACCCAGAAGATCAAGACCCCATCTACCGCCGATGCATCCCTATGGGTGAGGCTGCATCGGCCCTTTCTGGCGGCAAGATATCCCCTGCTGAAGTTAGTCAGTGGTTCAAGGGGTTTTATTATGGCTTTACCAGGAATGCTACTCTTTGGTTCGCTTATAATGACGCATCATCATTCGAGATGCCTTCCAACTTCGATCCACTCAAAGCTCTGAATGATGATCAATCTAAAGCCATATTCCTATCGGCCATCAGTCCTTGTCTGCTGCCAACCGGCTTTTCTCTGGGCCGAACTCAACCATCGTATGAGTTCTACCACCCATCAACCAGCTCCCGCCAACTCGGCCTTGGCCAGCTTCCGATCAGCCTGTTCTTCACCGACAAACTCCAGGCTCGGGGCACGGTCAGCAGCGCCCTAGAATATGACCGGATGCGGACCTTGACGGACTCTCTCCTTCTAGGCGCTGCCACTGAGGTAGTACATCTGCACTGCCAACACCAAGCCTTTTGTCCGATGGTGGTCGGAATGGAAGAAACATTTGTTCTGCTTAGCGCCCACTTGCTATTGCTCCCGTCTGGACGCCGACTATGTTGAATCTGATAACGAGGTAACTCTTGCAAGCTTCACATATCATCCCCAATCGTCTCTGACCCTTACTTTGCAGGCCGCCAGCGTCGAGCCCTCATCAACAAGCAACAGCGGTCGGCCGATTCTGTACCAACCTCATCGGCCGCTCCGAACTTAGGGCGCGACGCTCCATCTCCATCGGCTCTTCTCAAGGCGCCTCGGCCGATGGGACAAAAGCGGAAGAAGTTAGCGCATCGCCCCTCTTTGAAGAAGCAGAAGACCGATGCCGATGCTGCTACCACGACGCCATCTTCTCCCCAGACCACATCGGCTCCTTCTTCCCCTCAGGTACACGCCAAATTGGACATCATTCCTCGATTTCTCATTTATCTTACCAGTTTCATTTTCAGCTTGAGTCATTGGCTCCAGAACCCCGACATTCTTCTGACATCCTTCCAAGCGCCGAGCCGATAACTTCTCCAGCTCCCCCTCTTTCAGCACCAAGTCCTCCAGCCATCAACGAGACTGCCTCTATTCCATCGGCTGACATCGGCCCTTCTGAAGAACAACCTACTCATCCTACCGAAGCCGATGTTACCCGATCTGCCGACGTCCTTCCTCAGGTAACTTTTGTCATGCTCGTACTTTGCCTCTAATCTCTTATTGATCACCTTTCCGATACTAATTTTGCAGTCTTTGGCCGACTTGTTCTCCTTCGACATCGGTCAATATCTGGAGGTAGAAGAAGCTATAGCCACCAGTGCGGCCTCCAAACCGTCCTTCTCAGCCGATGTGTGCGAGTACTTAACAAGCATCATCAGTCGGCTGGAAAATCCAATCGATGCATTGGTAGAAGATTGCGGGCCAATCCGAGCAAGATTTGCAGACATTGAACACCACCTGCCCGAAGAGCTCGTTGATGCCTTGACCCCCGCAGCATACCTGGAGTCTCATAGGTTTAAACTTATCAAGCTCAGACAGCGTATAGCCGATCGCGCTGACCAACAGAAGATAGCTCAAGACATCCAAACCGATCGGCTATCAACCCAGATAGACAAGAAGAAACTTGATGACATGGCAGCCGTCCCCCAAGAACTCCAATCCAAGCTAAATCAACTGAAGAAAAAGGAAGCCGATTTGCTGGGAGAACTTGAAAAAGTTCGCCAGGATCTTGAAGACACAGAATCCCAGCTCATCGGCCTGCCGCAAGCCATCCAAGATCAAGAAGCCAAAGTCACAGCAGCGGTACGCCAAGTCATCCATCGGCGCAAAAGCTTGAAAGTCATCCCAGGCTCCGATGAAGACGATATCCGGGCCATCAATGAAATTGATCAAATCCGTCTGCGCGCAATCGAAACTATCCGAAAATTTTTGTAAGCTTTAAACCTTTGTAACTGACGATCTTCTGGAACATGCCGATCACCTTTCTGCTGTCATGTAACCAGATCGGCTCTGCTACTTATCTCTTTCAGTCTTGCTAATTTTTCCACTTGTTTTGATCTAAAGGCGATATCAATTGATATCGGCTGTCTTTAGGCGACGTAGAAAAACATCGGCTTTCCGAATTGCTTAAAAATCGACTGTACTTAACCGATTTAAGAGTTGATCCAAACGCTAGGGTAGTATCTCTTGAGATATTTCCCGTTAAGTGCTTTAGCAAACTCCATCCCATCAAGATCTTCTAATATATATGCGTTACCAGGCACACAGCGATTAATCCGATAAGGCCCTTCCCAATTAGGCGACCACTTCCCAAACTTATTATCTCTGGACCCGATCGGCAAAATCAACTTCCACACAAGATCTCCCTCAGCAAACGACTTATTCACCACCTTTTTGTTGTAATGCCGAGCTGCCCTAGCCTTATTTTCCTTGATCCTTTCCAACGCTCTTAACCGATTCTGAGCCAAATCTTCAAGTTCATCTGTCATCAAATTATAATAATCATCGGCTGTCAACTGATTCTGCAAAGAAATTCTCCTAGAGCCGATGTTAGTCTCCCATGGTAAAACCGCCTCATGTCCATATACCAACTGATACGGCGGCACCCGAGTAGACCCGTGGCATGCCATCCGATAGGCCCATAGTGAATCAGCTAATGTAGTATGCCATCGCCGTGGCTGCTCATCAATTTTCCGCTTAATTAACTTGATCAAACTCTTGTTAGAAGCTTCTGCTTGTCCATTGGCCTGAGCATAATAAGGCGATGAATTTAATAGCTTGATTCCCATACTGGCAGCAAACTGTTGAAACTCATCAGAAACAAAGATAGACCCCTAATCAGTAGTTATCGTCTGAGGAATCCCAAACCGATAAATGATATGTTCCTTTACAAACTCGATCGCTTCTTTGGACGTGACCTTCTTCAAAGGAATCGCCTCTACCCACTTGGTGAAGTAATCTGTTGCCGCCAATATAAACTTATGTCCCTTACTTGATGGAGGAAAAATCTGGCCGATCATATCAATTCCCCAACCTCTGAACGGCCACGGTTTGATGATAGATTCATAGCCGATGCTAGTGCCCGCTGTATATTTCCAAACTTCTGACAATCTTGACATCCTTTATAATATCTAAAACAATCCTCCAGCATTGTCGGCCAAAAATACCCTACTCTTCTCAACAACCACTTCATCTTATGAGCCGATTGATGAGTCCCACAGATACCTTCATGCACCTCGCACATAACCACTTTGGCTTCTTCAAAATCTAGGCATCTAAGCAGAACTCCCTCAAACGTCCGATAATACAACTCCTCATCAAGTAGCACATTTAATAGCTTTATACCAAATCTTCCTGGAAACAGACTGCGACGGATTTCGCAAGTAATCAATTATCTCCTGTCTCCAGTCATCGGCCTTGTTCTGGACATCAATATCGGCTATCTCCACCTCAACCTGCCTATTCAGCCGATATCCTGAAGCAATCTGTGCAAGATCATTGGCTTCCAAATTCTGCTCCCTGGGAATATGATTCATTGACACCATCTTGAAATCCTTCAACAAAAATCCATGCTTCTTCATAATATGACCTCAAAACATCATCCCTGCACCCATATTCTCCAGATAACTGTTTGATCACCAACAAAAATCACCAATAATCTCTATAATATCGCCCCGATCTCCTTCAATAATTGAAGTCCTTTCAGCACCGCCTCGTACTCCGCCTGATTGTTAGTCCGATAAGGCTTAATTGTAAAAGCAAACTCAAAACTTGCCCCCCGAGGCGATACAATAACCAAACCGATACCAGATCCATGCCTGCAAACCGATCCATCAAAAAATAAGACCCATGGATCGGCTCCACATAATCCTCGGAGACCCCCTGTGCTGGACAATAAAATCGGCCACTGCTTGTCCTTTGATTGCTTTAGCCGATTCGTATCTTAAATCAAACTCTGTCAACACAAAAAAATCCACTTGCCAACTCGCCCTTCAAGACTGGACACACATATATTTGACCACATCGGCCTGGCAAAACTACTTACACTCACCGATAGGATGTAAGCCTCAACTTTGTACACGAGAAATATAAACATAAGCATAACTTCTCCACCGCTGGATATCTCGTCTCAGCATCCAAAAGTCTCCTACTTAGATAGAACACAACTCGCTCCTTGCCTTCAAATTCTTGGATCAAAACAGAGCCGATGGACCTCTCATCGCCGACAAATATAATCTGAACGGCACTCCTTCCTGCGGCGGAATCAAAACAGGCGGGGAAACTAAGATAATTCTTGATCTCGTCAAACGCCTTCGCTGCTGCTGCCCCCACACAAATCTTGATCGGCCTTCAACTTCAATAACGGCTGTGAAAGACTCAATTCTTCCTGATAATTTGATATGAATCTTCTCACAAAATTAATCTTGCCGATCAACGATTGCAACTCTGTCTTATTGCTTGTGGCTCTGTAGTCTTAATGGCTCTGATACTTCGCTGACTAACTCAATCCCTCGCTCATGAACCATAAAACCCAAAAATTGCCCAGCCGATACACCAAAAGCACACTTATTGGATCATTCTTAGTCCGTATTCTTGGCCCTCTCCAGCACTCTTCGATAAAATCGGCTATATGCTTTCCCCACTTTTAGACTTAACCACCACATCATCAATGTAAATTTCCACCAACAAACCAATGAGATCATGAAATATATAATTCATCGCTCTTTCGATAAGTTGCACTGGCACTTTTTAATCCAAAAGTCATTACTACCCACTCATACAAACATGATAGCTCCAGGACATCGGAACGCAGTCTTGTGTATATCCTCTTTGGCCATGAAAATCTGATTGTATCCTGCATGCCGTCCATGAAGCTAGATAATTTGTGGCCTGACGCAGCATCCACCAATAAATCCGCTATCGGCATCGGGTACTCATTCTTGGGGGTAGCTTTATTTAGATCCCGGAAATCAAATGCATATTCTCAACTTTCCGTTCTTCTTCTCCCACCGGGACAATATTAGAAACCCACTCAGCATATCGGCATGGCCTGATAAACTTGGCATCGTACAATCTTGTGATCTCCGCCTTGATCGGCTCATATTAACTGTCCGCCTGAATCTTCTTGGAACCGGCTTGAATGGCCGATATCCTGGTTTAATGGCAGCCGAGATTCAACAAATCGATCGGCTCAATCCTGGCATCTCATGGTATTCCCAGGCGAAACAATCCCGATGCTCTTTCAACAATTTTATCAATTCCTCTCGTAACTCAGGACTTAATTTTTTGCTTATGTACGTCGGCCTTGGTCTATCCCCTGGTCCAATATCGATCTCTTCTAAATCATCAGCCGACGTAAATCCTTGCCCTAATTTTCCTTCAAAATCTTCAATAGAACCCATCAGAGTAACAGTTCAGAACCGATTTGCTGGATCGGCTGTATTCCCTGGCTAGTAACCCTGAGATAGTCTCCTTCCCAAACTTTTCCGACAGGCAGTCAACACCATCGGCTTCCCAGACTGGTAGATCGGTCATGGCAATATTGCGACCGATCTGCTACCACCACCTCGACTGATCTCCCTGCCACTGTATTAGACATTGATGCATGTCAAGGCACGCAACAGTTCGCGTGAATCCAGTCCCTTCCGAGAAGCAAACTATATGACCCCTTTCGTCAATGACAAAAAACGTGTGGTAATGTCTTATTCCCCACTGTCAGCTCCACGTTTAATACGCCTTTCGCTTCTGATGAATTCCCACCGAAGTCTTTTAACACCATATTTGTCTTGATCAAATCTTCGGCAGTCTTCCCCAATTTCGGAACGTGGCTTGAGCATAAGATTAACAGCTGCTCCTCCATCAACTAACATCTTGGTCATCGGTTTTTCCATTCACGTAGCCTTTTGATGTATAATGGCTTTAGGTGCCGATGCTCTGATTCTTCAGGTTTATCAAATATAGCTTGATCAGGTTGCAATGTCAATTGAGCAACACCCTTTATCGCCTTCTTCATCCGATGAAAACGCTTTATACTCCCGAGGCCAAAAAGAACACCATATTTACTGGAGCCGATTTGATCTTCGTCGTCCTTTCTCTTCACGCGCCATACTTGCTTGGTTCTCTTATGATGATGATCGGCTTCTCCTTGTCCCTGTATCTGTTCCTCTTGCTGCTCTCGTGTCGTAGCCGTTGTGCCCTTCTTTTCTGACTCTTCGTGAATATGCCACTAGGACACCATTGAGGATTCTGAACTTGTCCTTCATGGACTTCCTCCTCATCCTCTTCAAAGAATTCTTCATGGATCGGCCCTAATCGGCTATAAAACCGACGCTCTTTCCCAAGCGACCGATCTCGCGAAAACTCCTGCTGGCGATCATACTGATCCCCCCGTACTATTGCACTCGGGGGCATTCTGAATCTTGATGGCAGTCTCATCCCTTGATCCCAGCAAAAATCGGAAGAACGGGCAATCCCAGTGTGAGATTATGTCTTTCGGCTCATCCCTTTGTTCCTCGTACCTTGAGTATCTCTCATCATACCCGATGAAGTAATCCTTGATTTATTCTGACGCCTTCCTCCATCGGTTTGAGCCCTTGATGATGATCCCGCATAAACCATGTTTACAGGGAACGGGTGCCCATCTATCTTCATTGGCTTTTTGTCTTCAAACTTATTCGTCCATTGCTCAACAGCCAACTGAATTTGTTGCCAGAAAGCCCTTACACTCGTTAGATATGATGCGATATCGCGTTGTGCCACTTGCAATATTTCTTCTTTTTTAGTTCTTCGGCTGATGGAATCACATGATTGGCGCAGTTGTATTTGCTTTCCTGTAACAGCAAGTCAAAGATCTTGTCGGCTTTACTGACATCGAAATCATACTGCTCCTTGCCGAGATCCTTGACCCATGCGCACGACACTGACTTCTTGTTCCTGGCCCACTCCGCCAATCCAACCTCAGCATCGGATTCCTCATTATCTGAGCCCTTAATGAGTAAACTTTGAACTTGAGCAACTCTCCTCTGGTACTTGTCCTTTTTTTCCTCTTGAAATCGGCTTTCATGAGCCGATACCCTTTGCACCAGGTGCGCCAAGGACTCAAACTCTTGTGAAGAAAATCCTCCTTGATCGGCGCAAAAGTCCTTGAAAGCCAAGTCAGCCAGATGCCCATCGCTCAAGTTCAAACTATAACACCGGTTCCTGATATCTCGAAAACCGTTGAACATACTCCGGTACTGGTTTCATCTGGTCGTTGCTTAACCGATGTCAGATCTGACAGTCTTAGCTCATGAATTCCAGCGAAGAAATATTTGTGAAACTGTTTTCCAGATCGGCCCACCCCCGAACAGAATTCGGCGGTAATGATGAGAACCATGTAAAAGCCGATCCTATAGGATAGAGGAAAAAACCTAACCCTCAGGGCTCTTCAGCCGATGCCTCCCCGCACTGCGCCAGGAACCGACTTACATGTTCTACTGTAGACGTGTTGTCCTGCCCTGAAAACTTAGAGAAATCCGGGACCCTGTATCGGTGTGGTAACGAAACCCTGTCAAACCACTCAGGATATGGGTGCGATACCATGAACGCTTGTTCCTTGGGCTTGATCCGAACTGCTCCCTTACTATCTCCTCGACCCGTGCCGACAAATCTTCTTCTCTTGCATTCTCCGTTGATACTGCTGATACTGTATCGGCGGGGTTAGTTGCCGATTCTGTCTGTGATATTCCTTTTGGTAAGTACCCGGATCGCTCCACCTCCTGGATAATTCTGCTGATATCCCCCATAGTAGCAGTCCGATGGTACCCAGCAGAATATCTTGTTGCCCCCCAGCTTGGTTCTGTGTAAACATATGCTCTGGTATATCCCTGTTGATGTTGTGAGCAATCTGAGTTGATTCAACCTTCGGTGGGAGGTAAACAGGACCCCGAGTTGGTTCTTGAGCAATTGATCCATCAACAGTCTTTTTGATGAGATTATGCAGTGTGTTTACCAAGACTCCTGACTGATTGATGAGCGCATGGTGAACAGCTTCATTAACCATCTCCTGCAAAGGTTTGATTGGTGGACTCTCGGGTTGTGTGCGGCTCGATTCTCCTACCAGTACTGGTTTCGGAAACTAAGACTTCTGAATCGGCCCTTGCCTCGTCATACTGAAGGATTCTAGGCACAGCTTCTGGAAATTTGTCATGGTCTGTTCAACTTGCTGTTTTTGTTCTTCAGTCAGATCTTCCATGGTGACCGGAATTACGTTGTCCGTCTTGACTTCTTTTCCGGCCATGTTGAAATTTTGATTGAAACTGTGTTTGTTGGAATTTCGGGTCAAAACTTCGTGTCCCACCGGGCGTGCCAAAAGCGTGTTGACGCCGAAAACCCGCTAGAGGTCGTCCGGCGTCGCGGCGACACGCGAAGGCCTGGGAGATTTGCTTCACTCCAGTGCAGGTCCTAAAGTTTGAGGTTCATAGGCGTGCCAGTCAATTTGACCCTGTAATTGACAAGGAGGAAAATGTTAGATCAATGAGCCAATCGGCTGGAAGCCGATCTAGACTCGTTTCATCAGCCGATAGCCAATGCACACTGTAGCACTTGTACATCGGCTTAAAGCCGATGACGGCAAGAGTAATAACGTAATAATAAGCAAACATCATGCTAACCGATCATCGAAGGGATATTCAAAAACCGGCTATAAGCTAAATAAAATAAGCACGTATAATGCATAAATAAATCAAATAGATCCTAGCTGATCATGATCTAGTGTTACTGGTGTTGTTATGAGGGTGTGCCTACACCCGGGCCCTTGCTTATATCGGCTCCCAAGGTCTTCGTCCGCTGTCCGGGCCCGTACACTGGTCCTTACCCGGGCTCATGCCCGGGCCCTTACCTGGGGTCGTGCCCGGGAACTTGCTTGTACTTGTACTTGGATCGGCAGAATAAACCCATCGGCTAGCCCTTAACCGATTGTAACAATAATACAGGCAAGAACATATAATAAAATATGCAATAACGTAAATGATACATAATTGATAAGCTAGCCGACTACTGAATGGAGCGAGCATAGGATGAAACAATGAATAAATGTAATTGGCTCTAATAGATAACTTATCGGCTAAGCACTCCGATAACACCATCGCACAACACCATCGGCTCATCAAGAGTAAAACTATTATCGTCAGTCTAGTAGATCGGACCCAATCGTTGCAGCACAGACCGACAATGATAACAATGCCTCAATGGGCCGATAGATGTAATGCGATCGTGATGAAGATAACTTATCGGCTATGCACTCCGATAAGACGTCTGCACACAAAGCATCGGCCTAGCAGGACCGACTTATCACTAGCAGCTCAGTAGGTCGGACCTAACCGATGCAGCACGAACTGATGATGAATCGCTCCCAGTGAGTCGATACAATCTATGCACGCGTGATGTGATATACCTAATCAATCTATGAGATCAAACTGAACTGATGCAGCCATAGATAAAGTAGAATATACCGTGGTAAGCCGACTACCATAAACCGACTAGAATATCGGACCTAACCGAGGAAGTCCTAGCCGATTGGTAGCCGGGGTGACGAGACTTACCTCTCGCAGGAGTTCGGACCTAACCGATGCAGCCCGGCTCGAGAAGCAGGATCCCGTCGAAAGGGTGGCGATGCGCCGAATTTTGTATTGATCTGTAGTTGATCATTACAAAGTCCCCGGGCATACGTATATATACCCCGAGTTACATGAGTCCTTATAGGACACGGTATATGATTTCCTATCTATAACAGAAAACGCTAACAAGACCTGACCGGACACGAGGTCAGGTTTCCTAAAAGAGATAAACCTTTTCCTAATAACTATAGTAATTAACTGCCACGCGCGGTCTTCACGGCTCCTTCTCAGACTCGGTCTGCTTCTTGGATCAATTTCCATTATCCGACTGCAACCGTCCTCTTGACCGAATCTGATACAGGTCCTTACCAAATTTTGGCGTTAACAACATCACTGTTTCCATAGTTTTGATTAATTAGAACCATGTTATATCTGAATCTCGTTACATTTTGTGCAAGAATTAGTAAACTTAATATTGTTCTAATATCCCAATCTTATTCTTTTGGCAGTAGGTGGACAAGGTTTCAGTGGGAGGCTCATAATCAAGCGAGGACATAGCCGAGGCGATGATATGTTGGGCTGCTAGGAAACTCTCAAGTGCTGCATAGATGTTAGGAAGTTTTTAAAAAGTTGTCAAATAATGAGTGAACTGTACACTCGTTTATGATTTTAGCTACTATTTCCATGGTTTGGCAACATATTGAATGATTGATTATAATTAATATATATAATTGCAATTGCTTTTGTTATGGTTTATTGATTTGTAATTATGATTTATTAAACCAAAATTAAATGTTACTAGCGTTGCAATAAAAGCTATGCCTACGAGCCGTGATGCGTGGCAATATGCTCTATGGCAACAGACTTATTTACGTTGCAAATAATAGTATTGCCACGACATTACTATTGTTGCAATAACAATTAATCTCCCGCAACGAATAAAATTGCGTGGCAAATGATACTGTTGCAACGACACCGCAGTCGTGACAATAATAAACCGTATCTCGCAACGGCTAAATTTGCGTGGCAAATGATACTATTGCCACGCCACGACAACCGTGGCAATACCATATCATCTCATGCAACGAATAAAAAAGCGTGGCAAATGATACTTTTGCCACGCCACAGCGATCGTGGCAAGTGCTCGTATTGCCACGCCAGTGAATGTTGCGATAACGCCCTATTGTCATGCTTGGCAACGGACAGCTATGGTTGCAAGAAAAACTAACTCTTGCAACGCCAAACTACCAACGGTTGCAAGTTCTTATTGCAACGTGACTTTTTGCAACCATTGGCAACGAACGCGATTTGGTGGCAAGAACTACCTTTTGCAACCAAATTGGGCCTATTGCAACGTTTTCTCGTCGTTGCGCAAGGGTTAGAAGTTTGTATCCTGCAGGGACTGCTCAGCCATGTACCGTTTCTTCATGGGTTGGAAGCAGGCAGACCAGTTCCGGCGCATCAAGAAGAAGATAGGCAAGCACCTCCGTTTCTACCCCATGATCAGCCATGCTGACCTAACCCGTCGTATCGAAAAACTTGCCAACAGTGCTGCTTTGTCAACATGCTCATCCCAGGTATATTTCGTCATGTTCATTGGTTCCAATCACAGGCTTCCAGAACTACAATGTAATATATGGTCCAGCATCCATTCCAATTTACCCGTAAACTTGACTATATCATGAGTTCTGGCCTTTTGTGCTCATTGTTCAGTACTCTACTTCTTATATTATGTAAGATTTTGTTACATTGTTTCAGGATGCGCAAGAGGTGCTGGCATCATCATCTACCAGCCACTTAAAACCTGAACCTAGGTCAGATAGTAGCCATATGATTTCTGTTTTGCTACCTGTATGTCGACACATATTTTTTGTTGGTTGTACTATTTGATTTGTTCAGAGTTTTATGCTGGGGTACAGTTCTATTTTAGACCGTGCTCTAGTTTAATAAATCGACCCAGCTATTCTATCGGTGTCCGATGTTTGACGGTTATGTCCTGTTATGTAAACTTTATGCATATTGATATAAAATGCCATTCAGAGTTTTCCTGATTATGCAGTACATTCATAGTTTTTTGAAGTACATTATTTTGGTGCCATGTCAATTTAGTTAAAATCTAAGTCAAGTTCGCGGGCTATATACTTGTTAATTGCAGATCACAATTTTATACAGTAACAATTCTTGTGTGAATATATTGCTATATGCACTGTATTTTCTTTGGAGTTGTTTTGTTATGTGTTGCTCAGAGCATAATTTCAACTGTTTGAGTAATCCATAACCATTTTTGTTATTTTCTTTTGATGTTCAGTAATCTTATAATCCTATGAGTCTGAGCAACATATCATTACTTCTGAAAAGCACTCAATTTGCTGTCAATGCCATTTCAGGGCTGAAGAGGTCACTGACGAGTTTGAGAAAGGCAAAGTAGTAACCCAGTCTATTAATGATGAGGAACGCCATCAAACAGGTATTTATTTCAGCTAAATTTGCCCTTATGGAGTTGGGACCATACCTTAGCTTAAAATATGCCGGGTCGGCTGAAGAATGCCGACCAAATTTTATTAAGATTTAGGGAGAAACAGGTTACAAGTTGAGTTATCGACAAGAAATTGTCGAAGCCGTGGTGGGATTGACATAATCAATCCCTTGGCAAAAAGGAAAGAAAAACACTACTGCCACGATCTAGCCATCCGGAGTTTTGAAAACTCTGCTTCCTTCCAGACCAGGACCTCTTCTTTGATGGCCCCAAAGAGCTGTCCTGCCGTGCGAGCTTGATTATTGAACACATACCTCAGCTTAAAAGCATTTCTCTGCTTTGAAATTTTGATCTTTTTTTCAAGGAAACTTTGTAATTTTGATTTCGGCCTGTCTTGTCAAAGCAAATATTCTTGCAAGTCATCTGCACAACAATGTTGAATCGACTTTCTTGTTCAGGTCATCAGGATGCAGTGCAAACATCATCGGCAAGGAAATCAAGGTCTTGGTGGCACGATGTGATATCCTCGAAAAAGGTAGAATTTGGATTCCCCTTGCCAATTGGTATGCCTCCGAAATTGAATCGCTCTAATTTTCCTTCTTTTAAAATAACCATGTATCGTTGTTTTCTATCTTTTGTCTTGAAGGCTGCAGGTGCAGCGAAAGCACATATAGTGCCCCGTGCGATCGAGTTGTTCACCTTGGCAGAGCTCGCGACGGCGACCATGAATTTCTCTCTTGACAGAAAGATCGGCGATGGCGGATTTGGCTGTGTGTACATGGGAATGCTTCCCGACGGGCGGGAGGTGGCCATCAAGCGTAAAAGTGTGGACTCTCATGATCGAGGGATGGAGGAAAGCGACATAGTGTGCTCGTCGGAATTGCTGTGGCACCTTCATTCTCCGCGTTCCGGTGGGGGCGTGCAGAGGCCTGCGCTCAGAGTGTTCGATGAAATACCTCGCGGCAAGCGTACAAAGGAGACACGGGTTCCACCCCGCGTGAGGCAACATGAACAGTCATGGCGGTAATTTCCCCTTCCCTCTCATCTTTCGTTTTCGATCCTCACTTTTTCTTCCCTTTTCTGGCCTTCTCACTTTCTCAGACTAGATGACTTGACGAGTTGACGCCTTGGCGCGCATGTCCATCCCCTCCCACCCACTTTCCTGGGTGTTTCGCGGCGATCAACACACTCTGCCTTATCCTTCCCTTGCTCTGATCCATAAAGCCAGTGGAAGGCTTGATCTCATGCTCATGTTAATTCTTTTCCCTAGCAGACAAAAATAGCAAATTAGCAATTGAGTTAGACCAAGCAGTTGGCTGAAAGGTGAGAAGGCAGTGAAAATATGGCACAATTACAGTGGGACGGCATGGAGCGGGTGGCTACTATTGCGCAGCTGACGGGAGTGGACGCGCTGGGGCTCATCTCGACGATCTTGCAGGCGGCGCAGGCGGTTCGCCGGAACAAGGAGACCTGCCAGGAGCTGGTGCAGGAAGTTCAGTTGATCCGCGACCTCCTGCGGATGCTGCAGGACCCAGAGATGATGTGTCGGGAAGAGATCGTGAACGCGCTCGGTGGGCTGGAGGGGACGCTCAGGGAGGCCTATGCCCTTGTCACCTCCTGCAGGGACTGCTCAGCCATGTACCGTTTCTTCATGGGTTGGAAGCAGGCAGACCAGTTCCGGCGCATCAAGAAGAAGATAGGCAAGCACCTCCGTTTCTACCCCATGATCAGCCATGCTGACCTAACCCGTCGTCTCGAAAAACTTGCCAACAGTGCTGCTTTGTCACCATGCTCATCCCAGGTATATTTCGTCATGTTCACTGGTTCCAATCACAGGCTTCCAGAACTACAATGTAATATATGGTCCAGCATCCATTCCAATTTACCCGTAAACTTGATTATATCATGAGTTCTGGCCTTTTGTGCTCATTGTTCAGTACTCCACTTCTTATATTATGTAAGATTTTGTTACATTGTTTCAGGATGCGCAAGAGGTGCTGGCATCATCATCTACCAGCCACTCAAAACCTGAACCTAGGTCAGATAGTAGCAACCCAGCTATTCTATCGGTGTCCGATGTTTGACGGTTATGTCCTGTTATGTAAACTTTATGCATATTGATATAAAATGCCATTCAGAGTTTTCCTGATTATACAGTACATTCATAGTTTTTTTAAGTACATTATTTTGGTGCCATGTCAATTTAGTTAAAATCTAAGTCAAGTTCGCGGGCTATATACTTGTTAATTGCAGATCACAATTTTATACAGCAACAATTCTTGTGTGAATATATTGCTATATGCACTGTATTTTCTTTGGAGTTGTTTTGTTATGTGTTGCTCAGAGCATAATTTCAACTGTTTCAGTAATCCATAACCATTTTTGTTATTTTCTTTTGATGTTCACTAATCTTATAATCCTATGAGTCTGAGCAACATATCATTACTTCTGAAAAGCACTCAATTTGCTGTCAACGCCATTTCAGGGCTGAAGAGGTCACTGACGAGTTTGAGAAAGGCAAAGTAGTAGCCCAGTCTATTAATGATGAGGAACGCCATCAAACAGGTATTTATTTCAGCTAAATTTGCCCTTACGGAGTTGGGACCATACGTTAGCTTAAAATATGCTGGGTTGGCTGAAGAATGCCGACCAAATTTTATTAAGATTTAGGGAGAAACATGTTACAAGTTGAGCAATCGACAAGAAATTGTCCAAGCCGTGGTGCGATTGACATAATCAATCCCTTGGCAAAAAGGAAAGAAAAACACTACTGCCACGATCTAGCCATCCGGAGTTTTGAAAACTCTGCTTCCTTCCAGACCAAGACCTCTTCTTTGATGGCCCCAAAGAGCTGTCCTGCCGTGCGAGCTTGATTATTGAACACATACCTCAGCTTAAAAACATTTCTCTGCTTTGAAATTTTGATCCTTTTTTCAAGGAAACTTTGTAATTTTGATTTCGGCCTGTCTTGTCAAAGCAAATATTCTTGCAAGTCATCTGCACAACAATGTTGAATCGACTTTCTTGTTCAGGTCACCAGGATGCAATGCAAACATCGTCGGCAAGGAAATCAAGGTCTTGGTGGCACGATGTGATATCCTCGAAAAAGGTAGAATTTGGATTCCCCTTGCCAATTGGTATGCCTCCGAAATTGAATCGCTCTAATTTTCCTTGTTTTAAAATAACCATGTATCGTTGTTTTCTATCTTTTGTCTTGAAGGCTGCAGGTGCAGCGAAAGCACATATAGTGCCCCGTGCGATCGAGTTGTTCACCTTGGCAGAGCTCGCGACGGCGACCATGAATTTCTCTCTTGACAGAAAGATCGGCGATGGCGGATTTGGCTGTGTGTACATGGGAATGCTTCCCGACGGGCGGGAGGTGGCCATCAAGCGTAAAAGTGTGGACTCTCATGATCGGGGGATGGAGGAATTCCGTGCAGAGGTTACAATCCACTCCCTCCTCCACCACAAGCATATCGTTCGCCTAATTGGCTGCTGCGTGGTGGAGAAGGAGGAACGACGGTTATCGTTCCGGAAAAAGATCATGGTGGAGGAGGAGCAGCTGCTCGTCTTCGAGTATATGAAGAACGGCTCGCTTTTCGACCACCTGCATGGTCCATCGACATCGTCCTTCTCCTCACCGGTGACGGCATCCTGGAAGACGCGCATCCAGATACTGCTGGGCTTGTCACGCGCCATCGACTACCTGCACTCCTATGCCGTGCCGGCGGTTATCCACTGTGACATCAAATCGTCCAACATCCTGCTCGACTCCAGCTGGTCGCCGCGCTTGTCAGGCTTTGGCTTGGCAGTTAGCAGCGACGAGGCGGAGTGTGGTGACATTTCTACCCGTGGCACGATGGGATACCTTGATCCGGAGTTTGCATGCACAAGCACTCTGAATCCGACGAGTGACATCTATAGTTTTGGCGTTGTGATGCTGGAGGTACTGACGGGGAAGAAGCCATCGTTTAATCTTGATTGGGAGGGGGGCGAGCACCCGGCCCTGCCGCTCATCAATGCCGGGGAGCTGCGGAAGGTGCTGGACAAGCGCCCGGCTGCGGAGCCAACGCCGCGGCAGCTCGAGGCGGCGGACCTGGTGGCACGTACGGCAGCACACTGCCTGCAGCGTGGAGGGAAGGACCGGCCGGCCATGTCGGACGTCATGGCCAACCTCCAGGCTGCGTTGGAGCTCGTCTGTTGCGATGAACTGGAGCACGTCCCAGCGGACAAGCTGGAGTCCGTCCCAGTAGACGAGCATGAAGTGGACGAGGACGAGCATGAAGTGTACGAGGACGAGCACGCAGTGGACGAGCCCCTCCCAGTGGACGAGATGTTGCGATGAGTAGCACGGTCTGGGCGTCACGGATGCATGATCAATCATAACACCGTTGTTATCTTTCAATGGAAAACATAGCTTTGCTGCGATGTTTGATAACTAGCGCATTTACCCACGCAATTTTACCCGGAACTGGATGTTAAAAGTATAATTAGATTTGATAGGTAACTTTTACTTTTGTTTTCATAGGTACAATTGTGTTTTGTATGAACAATTGTGTTAGAGACATGTCGCAGCCTCTGCGAACCGTCGCCTCTTCGGAATACTCAAGACCGAAGCTACTGGCTAAAGCCTCTTTGAGCAACTCAAGACCGAAGGTATGCGGACGAGGGACCCGATATAGGCGAAGAACACAGCATGTCGAGCGAAGACGAAGGACACGAAGGTGAAGGGCACTGCGTGCCAAATGAAACCACTGTGGAGCGCGTAGAACTAAGGCCAAGGGGTGGGGAGACCGAAGCACTGGGCGAAAGGCCTAGTCGACCAAAGACATGTTCCAACAGGCGAGGCCTAGCAACACGTCTCTGGCCCAACTGAGGAGCGGAACAGCCGAGAGGACCAAAAGGCCCATCAAGGATACGGCCCACATAGCAACCCGGCGGCCCGAATAGTGGCCCAACAGCCCGCTAGAAGCCTATGAGTAGAAAAAGACGTAAATGCCCCTATAATTCTCTCTATCAAAGGGCCATGATGTAATACCACCTGTAAATAAAACCCTAGAGTCTGTAACTGCACCCCTAGATCTATAAATAGACACCTAGATCACTGTAATGACAAGGGGTTTTTTAGATTAATACAAAGTTTTACCACTCTTGTCCATACTCAGAATCCAATATTGTTCTTCGACAATAAATTGTATTTTGTATATGTTGAGATACGAGTAAGCTACGATAGCATAAAACAAAATTTTTCTATCACGTAAACTAGGAAACAATACAAGTATGAGATCATGGGTCGTTATTGTGGCGACCTCCAACTCGGTGGAAGACCACCGTGTGCATACTGCACCCGATCCCAGGATCAGTAGTCGGGTACGCACAAGTCATCAGTGATACATCTTAGAGAACAACAAGTAAATACATAACAGAGTATATACAAATATATTACAAGGGATTTCCATCCAGAACAAGCCCTAGATGGACAAAAGTAAACAACGGGGTAATCTACATCGTAACAAAGCGGAAGCAAGGGAAACAACTCGGCGGAGAGCACAAACTACACCACATGCGCGGTTGGGAACTAGGCTCGAAACCTCAGAAATCTTCATAGTCGGCTTGGTCCTGGAAGAACTCGGCGGCAATCGGGTCCTCGTCTTCTTCTTCTCCAAAACCTACTATACATATATATGAACAAGGGTGAGTACTTTCGTACTCAGCAAACCGGGAAAAGGTGCCATGCAGGCTAGATAAGGGGGCTAAGAGTCTTATTTTGCAAAAACAGCTTTTAGAATAATTTTGCTTAGCAAAGATGCTAGTGTGTCAATTTTTAAGTTGTCAGAATGAAGCTCACGCTTCATTCCATTCCGCAAGTTGCTTTTCAACAACTCGCCACTTAATGAATCATGTTTTCAAATCAACTTTTAACCGGATTATTCACATTCGATTTTCATCCGAGTGGCTACGACCACTCCAGTAGGTCTGTTTTCCCGAGTGGCTACCACCACCCGTTGACCCTGAGACTCAGCTCCAACCAAATCTCAGCTTAGTTCAACTTGCCACCCTGGCTCCAACCCGGGGGCTCAACATTGCTGCCCTAGCTACAACCCGGGAGCTTATTATCCGAGTGGCTCCGACCACTCCTTTCGGTCTGGTGTTTCCCGAGTGGCTCCGACCACCCGTTGACCCTGAGACTCGGCTCCAACCAAATCTCAGCTATCTCTTTCTCGCCTCCGGGCTACAACCCGAAGACTTGGTTACTGATTAATTTTCACACACTTGCTTATGGTGCTTCAACACCCCGGATCACACAGATCCGTTTCTGGCCACACAGGCCTTCCGTTTGCTACACGGCAAACTGGGGTCACGATTCCCTTACCATAAAACACTTTCACAAAGCACTGGCAAACAAATCTACGCTATGGGAATCACCTTACATCGCCCTTAACCGTGGGCACGGCTGTTCGAACAGTTCTGCTAAACTCTGCAGAGGGTGTACGCTTTATCCATCCGACACGAAACTTACACCGAGTACTGGCCTGTACCGGAAGTTCGTGATAAGGCCATTTCCAAAGCCAGTCTAGGGTTATCTAGTGCCAGCAGAAGGATCCACACAGGATCAATGCTTCAGGTCGGCTCCAACCACCATCAGCATTAGGACTCACGAGCGACAACTGCATATGAGCCCACTCCAGTCGGCACCAAACTTCCCTAAACCTACAATTTACTCGGCCAGGGGCATCCCATAATACCCGTATGGTCGTACTGTAAGATGCTCGGATGCAATTCCCAAAGGAAACGGTCCTTATAGATAATACATAGCCAAGCCACACAGGCACTGTCTCTGTACATCAGGGTTTTCACAAACTCTTATTTATTTCACAAAAACACGCCGATACGCAGGGTACCGGGTTTTCAAACAGTGGAGTAAAACCCATGTTTCCCAACGTCAAACAATCGCTGCAGGGCTAAGCTATTCTACTCGGCATTCAAATCCGTAGATAAAATACCAACGTGCCATTTATGGGGCTATCAAGGGAAGTACATCAACATCCTACCAAAATAAGTGCGACTACTGGGTAGATCCGTCGGTTGCGCTTGCAAACCGAGGCCAACAGTTTAGAGTGTAAACTAAACATGCATACTTTGTAAACAACATAATTTTTGCATATATAGGAGACAATATGATCAAAGGGGCTTGCCTTGTTCCAAAGAGGGATCTTCCTCGACGAAGACAGCTTCTGGTTCGTCCACCGGTTCAGGATCTGGACAAGCAGAAAAGAGAACACAGATAAGAAGGAGGTAAAACGGTTAGGGAAAGAACATCAACATAGTCGGCTGCAGAAAGATAGCAGTGGGCTGAACTAAGCTTGCGAACCGGGCGACACGGCTCCGAAGCTAGGGAGGATGAGGACTTAGCAGAGATGACCGGGTTGCAAAACGAGAGAACGAGGAAGCACGGATGGCTTTATATAGCCGGTGTACAAAGCTGAGGCACGGTGGTGCTAGGCAACGGATAGGGAGGAAAAAGTCCGAACTCAAGGAGAAACGAATTATCAACAGGGAAAAGGAGAACGGGTCGTTACAAACCTCCCCCTCTTAACAGAATCTCGTCCCGAGATTCCGCTACTCGGCGAAGAGCTCCGGGTACTCGGCGCGTAGGCAATCTTCTTGTTCCCAGGTGGCTTCATCTTCAGAATGGTTACTCCATTGCACCTTGCAAAATCTCACTATCCTTCGTCTTGTACATCTGTCCTTTGTTTGTTTCCAGAATTCGGACCGGGTGTTCCTTGTACGTGAGGTTGCGCTGCACGTCGATTACTTCTAATGGGACTTGTTCTTCTGGAATATGGAGGCATTTCTTCAACTGGGACACATGAAACACATCGTGGACATCGGAGAGTTCTGCGGGTAACTCTAGCTGATAAGCCACTGTTCCTCGCCTGTCGACGATAGTGTACGGACCGATGTAGCGAGGCGCTAACTTTCCATTCATCCCAAACCGCTTAGTTCCGCGTAGAGGAGATACTCGGAGGTACACATGGTCACCTATCTGAAACTCGAGCTCTCGTCTTCGATTGTCGGCATAGTTCTTCTGTCGGGATTGAGCCACTTTCAGGCGTTGTCGGATAACTTTAACTCGGTCTTCTGCCTCTTTCAAAATATCGGGCCCAAAAACCATCTTCTCTCCCACGTCTGTCCAACAGAGTGGAGTCCTACACTTGCGTCCATATAGGGCTTCATTGGGGGCCATCTGAATGCTGACTTGGTAGCTGTTGTTGTAGGAGAACTCGGCATACAGCAGACAGAGATCCCAAGTTCCTTCAAAATCCAAAGCACATGCTCTCAGCATATCTTCCAAGATCTGATTTACTCTCTCAGTTTATCCATCCGTCTGGGGGTGATATGCAGTACTAAAATTGAGATTAGTGCCCATTGCCTCGTGCAACTTCTGCCAAAAGTGAGAGGTGAATTGGGCTCCTCGGTCCGACACGATCTTCTTCGGGACACCATGTTGGCAAATAACCTTGGTCAAATACAACTCGGCTAGCTTCTTAGCCGGGTAGGTTGTCTTAACAGGGATAAAGTGGGCGACTTTGGTTAGCCGATCCACTATAACCCAGATGGAATCATGTCCGGCTGGAGTTCTGGGCAAACCTGTTATGAAGTCCATCCCTATTTCTTCCCACTTCCACTCGGGTATCCTTAGGGGCTGAAGCAATCCTGCTGGTTTCTGGTGTTCCGCTTTAACCCTTTGGCAAATGTCACAAACTGCGACATACTCGGCAATATCTCGCTTCATTCCAGGCCACCAGTAATGTTCCTTAATATCCTGGTACATCTTGGTACTTCCTGGGTGGATGGAATAAGCGGATTCATGGGCTTCTCTTAGGACCAAGTCTCGGAGTTCCTTCCAACTGGGCACGCAAATGCGTTTTCCAAACCAGACGGTTCCTTTGCTGTCGATGGAGTACTCAGGGGCTCTCCCTTCGGTCACGCTTTTCCTGATAGACATAATCATTTCATCTACCATTTGCGCTTCACTGATTTGCTCTTCCAACGTAGGTTGAATTAGCAAGGTTGCGAGAGTTCCTGGCTTCACCATATTAATTCTTAGTCTTTCCAATTCTCGGCTTAACTCTGGTTGGTGGGGCAAGTTCAGAATGGCATTACAATGGACCTTCCGACTTAGGGCATCGGCAACCACGTTTGCC
Organism: Oryza meyeriana var. granulata; assembly: GCA_003991445.1. Lineage (NCBI taxonomy): Eukaryota > Viridiplantae > Streptophyta > Magnoliopsida > Poales > Poaceae > Oryza > Oryza meyeriana. Next base: position 49,355 of record RYFJ01003947.1, read on the forward strand.
TTACCCGGGTGGTAATGTATTCCAAGGTCGTAGTCCTTAATCAACTCAAGCCATCTTCTTTGCCTGAGATTAAGCTCTGTCTGAGTGAATATGTACTTCAGGCTCTTATGGTCAGTGTATACTTCATACCGATTCCCAATCAGGTAGTGGTGCCATATCTTCAAGGCATGCACTACTGCTGATAACTCCAAGTCATGCGTAGGATAATTCATCTCATGAGGTCTTAACTGTCTCGAGACATAAGCAACCACTCTTCCTCCTTGCATAAGTACACAGCCTATGCCTAGTCGGGATGCATCACAGTATACCTCAAAATCTTTACTGATATCCGGAAGAATTAACACCGGCGGAGTAGTCAGTCTTTTCCTTAATTCCTGGAAACTTTTCTCACAGGCGTCATCCTACTCAAATCTCTTTTCCTTCTTTAGCAACTCTGTCATAGGTTTGGCAACCCTTGAAAATCCTTCCATGAATCTCCGGTAATAACCAGCCAAACCAAGAAAACTTCTTACTTCTGTGACGGTAGTCGGGGATTTCCAAGAAAGCACATCTCTTACTTTTCCAGGGTCCACTTCTACTCCTTGGGCAGTAACCACGTACCCTAGAAAAGCAACTCGATCCAGCCAAAACTCACACTTCGAGTACTTGGCATACAACTGGTGTTCCATTAGCTTTCCTAGAACCATCCTCAAATGTTCTGCATGTTCTTGCTCACTCCTAGAGTAGATTAGGATATCATCCATGAATACCACAACAAACTTGTCGAGATATTCCATGAATATCCTGTTCATAAGGCTCATGAAGAAGGCTGGAGCATTGGTGAGTCCAAAGGATATTACTGTATACTCATACAGGCCATACCGGGTCAAGAAAGCTGTCTTGGGTATATCCTCAGGTCTAATCTTCAGCTGATGGTATCCTGATCTTAAGTCAATCTTGGAGAAAACTTTAGCACCTTGCAGCTAGTCGAACAAATCATCAATCCTGGGCAGAGGATACTTATTCTTGATGGTTACCTAGTACAAAAGGTATCGGCTCATAAAAGTTCAAGAGGCCAGGAAGGAATATTGAGGCCCAAACAGAAGAAGAATTTCGAAGTTTGATAACAAACTCCGAAATTGGGGGGCATGTGTTAACGCCAAAATTTGGCATGGCTCATATCAGATTCGGTAAAGAAAGAAGCTATATCAACTGGAGGAAATTAATCCAGGAGAAGCCGGATTTGAGACGGAATCGTGAAGACCACGTTATGGCAGCTACTTATCTTATCTATTAGATAGTTTTATCTTTTAGGAAACCTGATCTTTTGTCCGATCGGGTATGTTAGTTTTCCTTTTCTAGATAGGAAAGTTCTGTTTCGTGTCCGAACAGGACTGTGTCAACTCGGGGTATATATACGTATGCCCGGGTAGCTTGTAAATCATCTCTCGATCAATAAACTTCGGTGCATCGCCACCCTTACCAACGGGTTCTTGCCTCTCGAGCCGGGCTGCATCGGTTAGGTCCGAACTCCTGCGAGAGGGTAAGTCTCGTTACCCCGGCTACCAATCGGCTAGGACTTCCTCGGTTAGGTCCGATATTCTAGTCGGTCTATGATAGTCGGCTTACCACGATATATCTACTTTGTCTACGGCTGCATCGGTTCGGTTCGATCTCTTAGGCCGATCAGGTATATCACATCACGCGTGCATAGTTTTTATCGGTTTATTGGGTATAGTTTATCATCAGTTTGTGCTGCATCGGTTAGGTCCGACCTACTAAACTGAGCGATAAGCTGTTCCTGCTAGGCCGATGGTCTCTGTGCAAGCGTCTTATCGGGATGCATAGCCGATAAGTTATCATACATCACAATTGCATTAGATTTATCGGCTCATCGAGGTTCCTTTATCATTATTAATCTGTGCTGCATCAGTTTAGTTTGAACTACTAGATTGATAGTGATAGATTTACTCTTGTTGAGCTGATAGGTGTATATGCGATGTTTTATCGGAGTGCTTAGCCGATAAATTATCTGTTACTAGATAAAGCCGACTGCATTGTCTATTATTTTGATTATCCTTTTTATCATCGGCTTTCCGGCCGATGCACATATTATCTTGGCAGTCGGCTAGCTTTTTATCTGTTTATATTATCATCGACTATATTATCGGTTTCTTAGCCGATGCGCAAGTATTGTTGACAGTCAGGCATGCGTACCCGGACACGAGGACCAACAAGGACCCGGACGCGAGCACGCCGAGGACGAGAGCCCGGGTACAGGCGTAGCCGATGTGCGAGCACTGTTGGCGCCATCGGCTGAAGGAAGACTCTATCGGCTTATCGGCCGATCGCTGCTGATAGCCGGGCGTGGGCACAGAGATCCGAGCACGGGCACGAGGTCCCAGGCTCGGGCAACAGACGAGGTCCTGGGCTCGACCACAGACGAATACCCGGGCACGACCACAGGCGAATACCCGGGCACGAGCACGGACAAGTACCCGGGCACGAGCACAGAAGGATCCGGGCACGAGCGGGTACCCGGGCGCGGTCGCAAGCGAGGACCCGAACGCGGGCAACATCTTCAGTGCGGCGCTAACGATTATTATCGGCAATCGGCTAGGAATCTGTATTAGTCCGTATCGACCGATTGGTTTACTGATCTAACCTTTTTCTCTCCTTGTTAATTGTGGGGTCAAATTGACTGGCACGCCTACGAACCTCAACAATTTAGGACCTGCACTGGAGCTAAGCAGATCTCCCAGGCCTTCGCGTGTCTCCCAGACGCCGGACGGCCCCCGGCGGGTTTTCGGCGTCAACACAAGGAGCTGAATCTTCATTGGGCCACGTTCATTCCCTTCAGGAATCTCCTGATCTTCTTCTTGTCCGTGTTCACATCCTCGGGTGCATAACGGGCCAAGTGATTGAATCTGCTCAGGTACTCACTGATGCTGGATTGTCCCTGTTTGAGGTTGTTGAATTCCTCTCTCTTGATGTCAATTACTCCTTCTGGGACATGTGCAGTCTTGAAAGCTTCAACAAACTCGGGCCATGCTATGCTGGTGGCATCCTGATGGGCAGCACAGTAATTCTCCCACCAGTCGGTAGCTGGACCTCGAAGCTGGTGTGCGGCAAACAAGGTTTTCTCCGTGGGTGTGCACTGCACCAGGTTCAGCTTTCTCTCTATATCCTTCAGCCAATCGTCAGCCTCCACTGGCTCGGCGGTCTGCGAGAACTCTGCCGGTCGGGACCTCAAGAAGTCGGCGAGCTTGGAGCGACCATGGGCTTGTGCTGGTGGAGCTTGGTGAAGAAGGGGCTGCATTGTGGCCAAATTCTGAGCAATGCCTTGCAAGATTTGGGTCTGGATGGCCATAAGCTGCTGCGGGTCTACCGAAAACTGAGGAGGTTGAGGCAATTCCTCCTGGTTGACGGCTGCAGCGGCGGAGACACCAGGGCCGGCTGCACGACCATTTCCGGACGTCCGATCATGAACCTGCTCAACTTCTTGCTCATCTGCTGCAAGAGGCACTCGGTTACGAGCTAGAACTTGGTCTTCATAACCCAGGCGAGCAGGGGCACGAACACTGCAGCGCTGACGTTCTGCCATCTGATCTTAGAAAAGGGACAACCAAGGGAGAAAGGCTCAGAAAGGGGTTGGCAACCAAGCCAACAGAACAGATAAGGAAAACAACGAGAACATCAAGATGGAGTCAACAGCAGAGCAGGAAACACACTCAGGAACCCGGCCTCGGCAAAAGGCGACAGAGAGGGCACTGAAACTTAGAGACTTGCGCAGGGGCCAAGGATATTTAGATAATCAAAAGTTCAGAAAGGTTTTCAAAATTCACTAGGGCAGAAAGGAAGGATTGGAAAACCCCTAGTTTTCGCAAATAGCATAGTTTTCAAAATAAGATCCTCAAGGCATCTATACGCTTAGGGTTTCGCTCCTAGGGCCAACCTTTGCTCTGATACCACCTCTTTGTGGCGACCTCCAACTCGGTGGAAGACCACCGTGTGCATACTGCACCCGATCCCAGGATCAGTAGTCGGGTACGCACAAGTCATCAGTGATACATCTTAGAGAACAACAAGTAAATACATAACAGAGTATATACAAATATATTACAAGGGATTTCCATCCAGGACAGGCCCCAGATGGACAAAAGTAAACAACGGGGTAATCTACATCGTAACAAAGTGGAAGCAGGGGAAACAACTCGGCGGAGAGCACAAACTACGCCACAGGCGCGGATGGGAACTAGGCTCGAAACCTCAGAAATCTTCGTAGTCGGCTTGGTCCTGGAAGAACTCGGCGGTAGTCGGGTCCTTGTCTTCTTCTTCTCCAAAACCTACTATACATATATATGAACAAGGGTGAGTACTTTCGTACTCAGCAAGCCGGGAAAAGGTGCCATGCAGGCTAGACAAGGGGGCTAAGAGTCTTATTTTGCGAAAACAGCTTTTAGAATAATTTTGCTTAGCAAAGATGCTAGTGTGTCAATTTTTAAGTTGTTGGAAAGAAGCTCACGCTTCATTCCATTCCGCAAGTTGCTTTTCAACAACTCGCCACTTAATGAATCATGTTTTCAAATCAACTTTTAACCGGATTATTCACATTCGATTTTCATCCGAGTGGCTACGACCACTCCAGTAGGTCTGTTTTCCCGAGTGGCTACCACCACCTGTTGACCCTGAGACTCGGCTCCAACCAAATCTCAGCTTAGTTCAACTTGCCGCCCTGGCTCCAACCCGGGGGCTCAACATTGCTGCCCTAGCTACAACCCGGGAGCTTATTATCCGAGTGGCTCCGACCACTCCTTTCGGTCTAGTGTTTCCCGAGTGGCTCCGACCACCCGTTGACCCTGAGACTCGGCTCCAACCAAATCTCAGCTATCTCTTTCTCGCCTCCGGGCTACAACCCGAAGACTTGGTTACTGATTAATTTTCACACACTTGCTTATGGTGCTTCAACACCCCGGATCACACGGATCCGTTTCTGGCTACACAGGCCTTCCGTTTGCTACACGGCAAACTCGGGGTCACGATTCCCTTACCATAAAACACTTTCACAAAACACTGGCAAACAAATCTACGCTATGGGAATCACCTTACATCGCCCTTAACCGTGGGCACGGCTGTTCGAACAGTTCTGCTAAACTCTGCAGAGGGTGTACGCTTTACCCATCCGACACAAAACTTACACCGAGTACTGGCCTGTACCGGAAGTTCGTGACATGGCCATTTCCAAAGCCAGTCTAGGGTTATCTAGTGCCAGCAGAAGGATCCACACAGGATCAATGCTTCAGGTCGGCTCCAACCACCATCAGCATTAGGACTCACGAGCGACAACTGCATATGAGCCCACTCCAGTCGGCACCAAACTTCCCTAAACCTACAATTTACTCGGCCAGGGGCATCCCATAATACCCGTATGGTCGTACTGTAAGATGCTCGGATGCAATTCCCAAAGGAAACGGTCCTTATAGATAATACATAGCCAAGCCACACAGGCACTGTCTCTGTACATCAGGGTTTTCACAAACTCTTATTTATTTCACAAAAACACGCCGATACGCAGGGTACCGGGTTTTCAAACAGTGGAGTAAAACCCATGTTTCCCAACATCAAACAATCGCTGCAGGGCTAAGCTATTCTACTCGGCATTCAAATCCGTAGATAAAATGCCAACGTGCCATTTATGGGGCTATCAAGGGAAGTACATCACATCCTACCAAAATAAGTGCGACTACTGGGTAGGTCCGTCGGTTGCGCTTGCAAACCGAGGCCAACAGTTTAGAGTGTAAACTAAACATGCATACTTTGTAAACAACATAATTTTTGCATATATAAGAGACAATATGATCAAAGGGGCTTGCCTTGTTCCAAAGAGGGATCTTCCTCGACGAAGACAGCTTCTGGTTCGTCCACCAGTTCAGGATTTGGACAAGCAGAAAAGAGAACACAGATAAGCAGGAGGTAAAACGGTTAGGGAAAGAACATGTGGGAGCCATGGGCCCCGGGTACCTCATTACCAGCACATGGGCCACTCGGATAGAGGATGGGCCAGATCATGTAATTAGAGATAAGATAGCACCCGGCAGGCTGTGTCTTGTACAATAAGGAAACATGGCCTTAGTCGGATAGGATTCTATCTCTAATAAGGAAATCCCTTGGTCGTATCCGACTGGGATCCTTACCATGTACCCCTGTCCCCTAGTATATAAAGGGAGGCAGGGCGCCCCATGAGGGGACACCAGATCATTGATCGTAAAACCACCTCAGAGGAATAACACCTCAACTGGACGTAGGGTATTACCTCACATCGAGGGCCTGAACCAGTATAATTCTCCTGTGTTCCTCTGCAATCCACCGAATTCCGGGTCGCCGAGTAGCCCCATAGTATTATTGCCGGTGCAAAGCATCGACAGTTGGCGCGCCAGGTAGGGGCCCGGCGAATTCTTCATCAACAGATTCGATGGATCCCATCAACGGAGTCAAGGGCGACAGGTTCTCCAATGGAGACACCATCACCTTCGGGAGCCTTGATTTCGTCGCCGATCAACTCGGCAACCTTTCCTTGGCTGAGGCAGATCCGATCTTGCCAGCTGAGGAGCTAGCCGGCGTTGCGCCAGTCAGCCCCAGGGACGTCGCCATCTCCTTCGACGATCTATTACGACAGTCCCTCACATCGCCGGACATCGGGACAACTCTCTCCTTCGGCGTCCGACCCGCGCTAGGCCTTGAGCCAGCGCGGGTTAGGCCGAGAGGGGGAGAGATCGTCAATCTCCCGTACGGATTCGGCGACGCTGTGCATCTACAACCCGCGCAGCAGACCCGACCTCCAGCGATTCAGTTTGGACACGGTCATGCACCGTTTCAGATTGGATCTAGGGAGGTCGGAGTCGTCCTAACTCCGATAAACTACTCGGAGTCCGACACTAAGTCGGATGGTGGTTCGAGCATCAACTCGGACTCCACCTCGGCAAGCTTCCTCCTCCCCCGCGAGATATTCATGGCTTCAACGCCACCTTCCGAGGTGCGCCGACTGCAAGAGGAGCAGCAAGAGGAGGCGCGCCGACTACAACAACAAGAGGAGGCCAACCGACAAGCTCGCAATGACGGGCTTCGACAGGCTGGGCGAGCGCGCCAGCAGCGAATCCTCCAAACAAAGTCGGCGACCACGATGTCTTCATCACGCCACAACAGAAACGTCGTGGCCGCCGCAACTCTGCTGGACACGCTCCAGCTTGGGCCGGATCATCAGGCCACACCAACTATCGCCAAGATCAAGGCGATGATTACTGCTGCCGCCTGCCAGCAGCAAGAACAATCAGGCAACACTCACATACCGACCCATCGAACGGGCTCTCCAGCGGCGGAGTCATCTGCATCAGCACGACGACGGGCGGCCGGCTCCACCCGGCAACACGAAGAGTCCCGCCAAACAACACTCGGCAATACCAACTACGACAACCGGCGGCGTCACCAATACGACCGCCGACCCAATCAAGACCTCCGATTGCGATTACAACGCGATCTTCGCCACACCCTAAGGGCCGGCGCGAAGAACGCAAAAGAGGATGAACGCCGCCGACTGGAGGATGAACACGAGCGCTTCGGTCTCCACTACGAGCGGTACACCGCCAAAAACCGAAGCCAAGTCCTCAGACAATGAAGGCATTCCAGCCTTTACTCGGAGTTACAGGACGTCCGCTGGCCAGTTGGCTTTAAGCCTACCGGAATCGAAAAGTACGACGGCAAGACCAACCCGGAGTCCTGGCTTACCGTTTACGTCCTAGCAGTTCAAGCTGCTGGGGCGACAGCAGAGCCATGGCTAACTACCTCCCCAGTCGCATTATCCGACTCGGCGAGGACATGGCTGACAGGCTCCAAGGCGGTCGATCGGTTCCTGGAGACAACTCAGGGAGCAGTTCATCGCTAACTTCCAGGGGACCTACGAGAGACCGGCTTCGAGCACGACTTTACCAGCTGCATCAGAAAAAGAACGAGTCTCTACATGAATTCATCAAAAGGTTTTCCGAGAAGCGCAACCAAATCCCAAGCATCAAAGACGAGGTCGTCATCGCCGCTTCCACAAGGGAGTAAAGACGCCCCGCTCATCGCGAAGTTCACTCGGAAGCCACCCATCCACTGTCCGGACTCTCTTCGACATGGCTAACAAATACGCCGACTCGGCTGAAGCCGTCGCAGAGGCCTTCGACGAGAAGAAGGAGCCCCGACAAAAGAACAACAGGGCGAAAGCCGACAACGAGCGCCTCAGAACAAGCCTGGCAGCCGCAAGCGGAAGTCGGACAACGAGGTGGCCAACATGGAGCGCAGTCGATCGTGGCCCAGCGGAACAACGCTACTCAGAAAGTCATGAGCGGGCCTTGCCCCTTTCACCCCAAGGCCGGCACGCGGCCAAGGACTGCCACATGCTCAAGAAGTTTGCCTCCGAGCAAGCTTCATCGTCTGGCGCCGACAAGGACAAGGACAAGCAGACTCGGGTCCGGCTGATGATTTCCAAGACCCCCAAGCGAACTCAACCATATCTTCGGGGCCCACTCGCGTACGAATCCAAGCGCAAGCAGAAGCTATCAGCACGGGACATTAACGCGGTCCTCCACAACGGATACCCCCAAACCTGCGCTGGTCAGAGATGGCCATCACCTTCAACCGCGCAGATCACCCAGATCGGTTTCCCACCCGGACGATACCCACTCGTCCTAGACCCGTCGTCAGAAATATCAGGCTGAAGAAAACCCTCATCGACAGAGGCAGTGCGCTCAACATCCTGTTTGCAACTTTGACGAGATGAGAATTCCTCGTTCAGAGCTACGGCCGAGCACCGCGCCCTTCCATGGGATAATCCCCGGCTTGTCATCAACCCACTCGGCAGATACCTTCCGGTGACCTTCGGCACGCGGGACACTTCCGTACAGAAACATCTCCTTTGAGGTTGCCGACTTCGAGACCGCGTATCACGCGATACTCGGCGACCGGCCCTCGCCAAATTCATGGCGATACCGCACTACACGTACATGGTGCTGAAGATGCCTGGGCCAGCAGAGTCCTCTCCCTCCGCATCGACGCTAAGCAAGCCTTCACCTGCGACAAGGAGAGCTGCGAGCTGGCTCAAACACAAGAAGCGGCAGTCGGCGCGTCAGCATCCGGCAAGCCGCGACATCTGAAGTCGATCAAGATCCAGTTCCGGCGAAAAAAGCAGCACCGAAGTCGGGAATTTCGGCGGACTCTGACACGAAGAAGATCCCCCTGGACCCTTCCGACCCTTCAAGACTGCCTTAGTCGGGACCGGACTCGACCCCAAATAGGAAGACGCGCTCGTCACCTTCCTCCAAGCCAACAAAGATATCTTCGCATGGAACCGTCCGACATGCCGGCGTACCAAGGGAGGTGATCGAGCACGCCTACACGTAAAGCCAGACGCCAAGCCGTCAAGCAACGGCTGCGGCGCTTCGCTCAAGACGCAAGACGCTATCCGGGAGGAAATCACCAAGCTCCTCGCAGCCGGCTTCATCAAGGAATTCTACCACCGGACTGGCTGGCCAACCCAGTCCTGGTCCGGAAGAAAAACGGTAAATGGCGCATGTGCGTCGACTACACCGACCTCAACAAAGCGTGCCCCAAGGACCCATTTGGTCTTCCCAGGATAGATCAGGTGGTTGACTCCACGGCGGGTGCGACCTACTCAGTTTTCTCGACTGTTACTCGGGATATCATCAAATTAGCTTGAAGGAACAAGACTGTTTAAAAACATCTTTCATCACGCCGTTTGGAGCGTATTGCTATATCACAATGCCGTTCGGTCTGAAAAACGCAGACGCAACCTACCAAAGGGCTATTCAGCGGTGTCTGCACACCCAGATCGGGCGCAACGAGGAAGCCTACGTCGACGACGTGGTGATCAAGTCCAAGTCCAGAAAAGATCTCATCGCCGACTTGGAAGAAACCTTCCAAAACCTTCGAAGATTCAAGATGAAGTTGAACCCGGACAAGTGCGCCTTCGGGGTGCCGTCTGGGAAGTTACTCGGCTTCATCGTCTCGCACCGCGGCATCGAGGCTAACCCGGAGAAAGTCAACGCCATCAAGAGCATGGCGCCCCCGACCAACCTTAAAGACGTCCAGAAGCTGACAGGCTGCATGGCGGCACTCAGTCGGTTTATCTCCCGACTGGGCGAACGGGGCATGCCCTTCTTCAAGCTCCTCAAAAAGGCGGACACCTTTCAGTGGACCCCGGAAGCCCAGCGAGCCTTCGAAGACTTCAAAGAATTCCTCACATCACCCCCCGTGCTGGCGTCACCCCTGCCCCAGGAACCACTAATGCTTTATCTGGCGGCAACAACACAGGTAGTCAGCACGGTGCTGTAGTGGACGATCCGAACAGGTCATCTTCAAAAATACAACGGCCAATCTATTTTGTCAGCGAGGTCCTTGCCGACTCCAAAACCAGATACCCGCAGGTCCAGAAGCTGCTATACGGCCTACTCATCACAGTCCGAAAGCTGGTGCACTACTTTCAAGCACATCAAGTCACGGTGGTCACAGCGTTTCCACTCGGGGATGTCCTTCATAATCGCGAGGCCACCGGCCGAATCGCTAAATGGGCACTCGAGCTGATGACGTTTGACATCACCTTTCAGCCACAGACAGCTATCAAATCTCAAGCTCTAGCCGACATTCGTGGCCGAGTGGACAGAAGTTCAACTCCCAACACCAACAACAAAGCTAGAGTACTGGACAATGTACTTCGACGGTTCCCTACGGATCGGCGGTGCCGGGGCTGGAGTCATACTGACATCCCCCACTGGCGAAAAGTTGAAGTACGTACTACAAATCCACTTCCCGGCTTCCCACAACGTCGCCGAGTACGAGGCTCTTGTTCACGGGCTCCGCATCGCCATATCACTCGGCATACATCGACTGGTTGTGCGCGGAGACTCCCAACTCGTGGTCAACCAAGTCATGAAAGACTGGACCTGTCTCGACGACACAATGGCGGCATACTGTCAGGAGGTCCGCAAGTTGGAAAACAAGTTCGACGGGCTGGAAATCACACACGTCCTGCGTCAATACAACGACGCGGCCGATGAGCTAGCAAACATGGGATCCAAGCGAGAAGCGGTTCCGACTGGAATCTTTGCGACCAACTTATGAGCCATCAGTCAAGAAGAAACCGGCACAAGAGCAGTCGGGAGGCGAGCCTACCCCGACCAACGACGAAGTGCTGCACATATGTCAAGACTGGAGGGTCCTGTTCTCAAATTCCTCCTGGGACGATGAACTCCCAGAAGATCGCAGTCAGGCCGAGCAGATCAAGCGTCGAAGCAAAAAGCTTCCTGCTAGTCGGAGAAGACCTGTACGAAGGAGCGCATCCGGTGTCCTCATGCGCTGTGTCACCACCGAGGAAGGCAAGCAGATCCTGCATTCAATCCACTCGGGCATATGTGGCAACCACGCTGCATCCAGGACGTTAGTCGGAAAGGCTTACTGGCAGGGATTCTTCTGGCCCACCGCAGTCACAGACGCCAAGGACATCGTTCGCAAGTGCGAGGGTTGCCAGTTCTTCGCAAGACAGACAAATCTCCCCGCCCAGGAACTCCAGACTATCCCCATCTCCTGGCCATTCGCAGTATGGGGGCTCGACATGGTCGGGCCATTCAAGAAAGCGCCAGGAGGGTTCACGCATTTATTCGTCGCAGTGGATAAATTCACCAAGTGGATTGAGGCTAAACCCGTCGCAACAATCACAGCGGCACGAGCAAAGGACTTCATCCTGAGTATACTATACTGGTTTGGGGTCCCTAACCGCATCATAACCGACAACGACACTCAGTTCGCGGCGGGCCTATTCCAAGATTTCTGCGACGACTTCGGCATCAAGATCTGCTATGCATCTGTGGCACACCCGCGGAGCAACGGGCAGGTTGAGCGAGCCAACGGCATGGTCCTACAAGGCATCAACGCCAGGATATACGACCGACTACAACCATATGCGGGTCGGTGGGTACAAGAACTACCATCCGTTCTCTGGTCTCTCAGAACCACGATTAGTCGGGCAACAGGGCAATCCCCTTTCTTCCTGGTCTACGGCACCGAGGCCATGCTACCGACAGAGATACAGTTCGGCTCTCCGCGAGTCCAGGCTTACTCCGAGGACGACTCCAACGGCACCCGACTGATCAAATTAGATCAGCTGGAAGAAGCAAGAGACACCGCAACAATCCAGTCGGCAAGGTATCTTCAAGGCCTGCGTCGCTACCACAATCGCAATGTCCATGGCCGCGCCTTTTTGGTCGGGGATCTCGTTTCTAAGGAAGATACAAACCACCAAAGGACAGGCACAAACTATCCCCCATCTGGGAAGGGCCGTTCATTATAGCCGAGGTCACGCGGCCAGGCGCCTACCGACTGAAGACCAAAGATGGCGTCCTCATCACCAACTCATGGAATATAAAACAGCTACGTCCTTTCTATACCTGAGTTTTACATTTTCCATGTGTACAGTTTTTCCTGACTCACTACGCCGCTTGTTCCAATCGAGTAGTAAGTCGGGGGCTGCATGTATATATGTGTTCTGTCAATAACATACAAGCTTATTTCACCCCGGTTATGAAGCCTTGCCACGACTGATGCGTTCGCCCGAGTATAGCATCTTACTCCGAACGTTTTTTATCAAGTTCTATCGAATTAACTCGGTGCATCCTACATGGTCGGGCAAAGCTAATGACAACCGAATAATAAGTTTGGCGGCACGACACATATATTTACACATGATCATATATGAAAGCATATATATACACCGACCACAAAATGTATTGCCTTTACAGACCCAGGTCTCGGGTAATCGCTTCAGCAGTCGGCTTCACCTGGGAGATCAGCTCCAGCGCTTCCTTGGGCGTCGTCTCCTCGGAAAATCCCTCCCCGATGGCCTCAATGTCCGCCCTCGGGTAGATGGACTTGGTCATTGCTAGGGTCTGGGCCACGCCGGCGGCAACCCGCTCGTCTGAGTACCTTTTCAGAGCACTCGGCGCGTCCTCGAGACGCCCCATTATCTGAGGAATTCTGCTACAGCTGGTCCCCACTGGGCGAGGATCTACAAGGTCAAGGAGCCCTTTCACGGACCCGACAAGGGCCTCCCGTGACTCCCTGATTGACCTTATCTCCTCCGTGTAGAACCGGTACTGGGCCTAGACGTTGGCTCTCATGCCTGCCCAGATCGGCCGGCAAGTAAGCTTGTCAGATTCGGCTACACACAGGGTGACTAATGTATTGGCTGAGATCACAGTCGGGTTGAGGACTTACTTTCGTAGTCGGTCTCCCACCCGGCCACGGTCTTCTCCAGTTCGGCCTTCTCCTTACCGAGCTTGACGACGGCCTTCTCCAACTCAGACTTCTCCCGGTCAAGCTCGGTGTTGGCCTTTGTCAGGTCGGCCTTGACCCTTTCAAGCTCGGCCTTGGCTTCTTCGGCCTCCTTCAGCTGCGACTCCCTCTCCGCTCGGGTCTTTAACTCCGCTTCGAGGTCTGCACCACAGATTAGCCAAGAGCTCAATCATGCAGTCATGACACCACCGAGCAGTCAGGATCGACGTAGCTGGATGTATACATCAACGGTCCAGTCGGGAAGATATGCTTGAGGATTTTACCTCTGATCTTCTCGGCTAGGGCCCATGTCTCAGTCCTGAGCTGATCAGCGCCGCTCTTCAGCCAGGCCTCCCTCCTCGTGTGACGCGCCTCCATCTCGGCCTTCAATGCCCGGAGTTGTTGCAATTCCGTGAGGTGGGGAGCCATCTCGACCAGGATCTCCGTCATCGCCTCGTTGCGGTCGACGAGCTTCTGCTCGGGACAAGGAACGAACCGACGACAGAGTCAAACATCAAGACAAGAAGATTGCTGGAGCTTCACTACAAAAATCATACCGCGACCTCTTGGGACCCGTTGATGGTGGCACGAAGCAGGCTCTCGCGCTCTCTCCTTGCGACGACTTCATCGAGCCTGAAGCTTTTCATAGTGTCGTCGCGAGTGGTCCACGTGAAGGTCCGGGCATCACACGTGGGGAGCTTCGATCCGAGGCAAATGCGGGATCTCCGGCGGCGGCGGCAACGGCGACGATGGCGATGACGATAACCATGAAGGCGACGGGTCCTGGCCTCAGCACCGCCTTCCCCTACAACATCGGGGACCGGTTCGGGGTTCCGTCCCCGCTCCCGCGACGTACGTGCCTCGGGGGCTGGGGCCTCAGTTTCAACAGACACCTCTTGGTCGACTGGCGGTTGTGGCCCTGTAGTCGGAGCCACCTCGGTCTCAGCGACCGAGCTGGCTGCCGGCTCAGCAGGTGTGCCCGCTGCCGCTGGCTCGGCTGGGGTGGACTCATCAAGTGGCGCAGACGGGTCAACCTTTTTGAGGTCGATATCGGCCCGCTTCCTGCACAACGAAGCAAGACATCAGGATTGTATTTTAACATACAACGACTACAGAAGGCTCGGAGTAGCGCACCTCTTGGAGAACTTCAGCTTCCTGCCAGCCTGCCTGCTCCCCGGCGAAGCACTAGCATTGGCACTCGCTCCGGTCGGTGTCATCGATGGCAGAGGCATACCGGCCTGAGTCGGCCTCGACTCTGGTATGGTTGGTTCGGGTTCCTTCGCCCCAATCGGCCTCTGCTCTGGTTGGCCCCTTGGCGGCGCTGTTGCTGAGTACGACAACGTCGAGCCCAAGCCCGCTGATCTCAGCCTGGGACTCGACCGCGTGGGCGTTGTGGCAGCGGTGTCCTTTATCTTCAAGCTGCCACTCACGGCGCGCGCTGTCATGGCCCCCTCGCCCCGATATAAAATCGGCTTCTTCCCCGCTCTCTTGGAGCCGGGTTGGGCATCAGAGGGACTCCTCGGCCTCTTCCTCGACGCGACCGCAGACAATGGACGAGAGTCTTCATCAAATTCCTCATGCCACTACAAGCAAGTCGACAAGATACCATCACGCAAGGTTGAACAGTCACCGTTCCACAGGCGTTCACCACAGAAGAAGGTAGAAGGTTACCTTGGTCCGCGGCCGGATGAAGCTATAGGCGGCAACTCGGCGGTTATCATCTTTGGTGGCAACGACCCCTTCAGAGAAGTAGCCAAACAAGGTATCGGTCATTGCCCCCTTGTCCGCCGTCTCGCTGCTCACCCGGTCGGGATCGTGTTTACCTTTGAAGGCCCAACCGAAAGCGCTTCTCAACTTCAGCGGCTAGACGCGCCTCGTCAGGAAACGACGAGCCACCCAGGGCCCTGTCAAGCCGGCCCTCTTGAGGTCATCTATCTTCGTCAGCAATATATGTGCTTGGCCCAGTTCTTCAAAGGTTGGCTCCGAAGACCAGCTTGGCAACACCGCCGGCGACATACCAGTAAACGGGCGCAAGGAAGGAGCTAGATCGGTGCAGTAAAACCACTCCTTGTGCCAGCCCTTCAGAGAAGATTTCAAGGGCAAATCGATATATGTTTTCTTCCCATCACTCCTTAGTTGAAGACCAGCCCCCCCCAATCACACTGATATTACTCTTGAAGCTGGGGCTTGACATGGAACAAGTGTCGGAAGAGGATGAAATGGGGCTCAACACCCAGAAAGCACTCGCAAAGAGTAACGAATATGGAGATGTGAAGGATCGAGTTGGGGTTTAAATGCACCAACTCTAGCCCGTAGAAATCAAGGATGCGGCGGAAGAAATCAGACGACGGAAGACACAAGCCCCGATCAAAGAAAGAGGCGAAAACTACCGTTTCACCAGGCCGGGGGTTGGGGCTCGACTCATCCCTCGCCGACCGCCAACGGATCACTTCTTGGCTGGGCAACTTCAGCTCGCTCTCCAGCCGTCTCAGCTTCATCGAGCCGCAATCCGAGATCGGCCAAGAACTCCCTGGCGCACCCGCAGGATTCATCGCCTTCGGCATGACTGGAGGTGTTGAGATTTGGGAGAAAGCGGATCGGGGGCTTGGAATAAACGAAGAGGATTGAAATCGCCCGAGTCCGGCGTGGGGAACAGCTGCTGTTAACCTAGCCGGGCGGGAGGCGAAAAGCTAGGCGCGAAGGTGGAAGACGAAGAGATTGGCTGCTTTGGGGAAGACGATGGAATCTTTTTCTCTCTCCCCATCCTTTTATAGCCTGAGTCGACTAGATGGGCCCAGGCCTGCACAGTTGGTATTGGGCCGACAAGACATGAGTTCCTACAGTAGCATGCTCCATGTGGGCCGCCCGCAGGCTGAGTTGAAATTAAAGCGCTGGTGCTACTCACAGGGATCAATGAGGTAAACAGATATGCTTCATGAAAGCCTTACTGCTAAACATATGTGTTTGGGTATCTGTTTTATCCACCAGGTCTTGAGAATATATCCTTACAAGGATCATAAGCTGGTCTTCATTAAAATTGGAGACGCAGGTATCTTTCTCGGGAACACCTGACCACGTCATGGATTTATTTTCATAAAGTGGTACTCGGCCTACATGCATGGCCATCAGTTGCCATGAGCAACATTATTCCAGCCGACATGACGCTGAAGAGTCTAATTTTCGAGTAGTGCACTACTCGGGAGAGACTATAAATATCCATTCCCGCTGACATGATGCGGAAGAGTCTAGCTTTTGAGTGGGACGCCACTCGGAAAAGACTATAAACTCATATTCCGACTGACATAAAGTCGAAGAGTCCTATATACGAGTAGTCTCCTACTCGGCAAGACTATAAACTATATTCCGGTTGATATGATACCGAAGAGTCATATACCAGTAGTAATCTACTCAGGAAAGACTTCCAGGTTAAAGATCTTTGACTTTATGTTTAATTGTCTTCACAATTAAGCACAAAGTCGGGGGCTACACCTAATAGGTGCGCCTATTCGGTGCACACTATTCATATATTTACATAAAGCCCTTCATAGCCTCGCTGCCAGCTGACATGAAGCAGGACTCGGGAAGACTTACTCGGACAAAGAGTACTCGGGAGCATCGCACTCGGGTAACCTTCACCGTGGAGGATGAGCACTCGGCATCAGCTGTGGCTCAACTATGAAGGTCTCAGGGGCTACTGTGGGAGCCATGGGCCCCGGGTACCTCATTACCAGCACATGGGCCACTCGGATAGAGGATGGGCCAGATCATGTAATTAGAGATAAGATAGCACCCGGCAGGCTGTGTCTTGTACAATAAGGAAACATGGCCTTAGTCACATAGGATTCTATCTCTAATAAGGAAATCCCTTGGTCGTATCCGACTGGGATCCTTACCATGTACCCATGTCCCCTAGTATATAAAGGGAGGCAGGGCGCCCCATGAGGGGACACCAGATCATTGATCGTAAAACCACCTCAGAGGAATAACACCTCAACTGGACGTAGGGTATTACCTCACATCGAGGGCCTGAACCAGTATAATTCTCCCGTGTTCCTCTGCAATCCACCGAATTCCGGGTCACCGAGTAGCCCCATAGTATTATTGCCGGTGCAAAGCATCGACAGAACATCAACATAGTCGGCTGCAGAAAGATAGCAGTGGGCTGAACTAAGCTTGCGAACCGGGCGACACGGCTCCGAAGCTGGGGAGGATGAGGACTTAGCAGAGATGACCGGGGTTGCAAAACGAGAGAACGAGGATGCACGGATGGCTTTATATAGCCGGTGTACAAAGCTGAGGCACGGTGGTTCTAGGCAACGGATAGGGAGGAAAAAGTCAAGATAAACTGACAAGGGATATGACACCAAGGCAGAGATTGACTTTGGGGTCCTGCGTGGCCGGTGGAGTTGGTAGCCACAGTAGCGATGATAGGACACTGAGGTCACAGCAAGGATGGGTTGGAGAAGTCTCACTAACAGGGCTGCTGACTAACCACTGGTCCAAGCGATGCAGCGGGTTATTGTCCTCTGGTTCAAACGGGGCTGCGGGCAGGTGAGGACTGGTTCTTCTCCACTTCGTTAGTCGGCGTCCAACGGGAGGGTGCAACTGGATGAGGCGGCGAAACACGGGTAGTCTAACAAGGTAGTCGGCCACTTCAAGGGTTTACTCGGCAACAAGGGTAGCCGAGTGAGACAAGGGAAAGAGAACAGAGTTAGGAACTGGGCGGGAATCAAGTCGGCACAGAGGGAACTTAGTCGGCTGGCCAGGGAGAAAAACTGGGCACAGCTAAACAGGGTGGGAGAGGAGTTCGAACTCAAGGAGAAACGAATTATCAACAGGGAAAAGGAGAACGGGTCGTTACAGGGAAAAGGTCTGGGCACCTCGTTTGTCGGACTTTGGCTTGGCGATCAGATGCTACCACAAGGCAGCGGAGCGTAGTGACATTTGTTAGAAAAAATAGATGCAAATAGAGACACGAATTTTTACGTGGAAAACCCTTGCGGAAAAAACCACGGGCGCTGACCGGCAATAGTCACTATTGATGAGTTGATTACAAATGCAGGGGAATAACAATGGAACGTCACCTCTTCCCGTGCGGCTTAAAGGAATATATACAGTGGAATAAATCTAGTAGTCCTAGTAGGAATAGACTAGAAGTCCTATTAGAAGCTAATCCAGCAATCCGAATATATTACATGCTGAAATTCGGATCATGTATTTAACAATCTCCACATTGAGACGAATTTCCCTTGTAGCATATAAATCATCAATCATTAAGCAACACCTCAAGTAGTTAAAATAACCGCATGCCAAATAAACTCTAGGACTATACTGTAACACCAACTAAGCTTGAGCAAAGCTCAAACTTAGTAGCAGAAACTGGCTTTGTCATCATATCAGCTGGGTTATCATGAGTACTTATCTTGCATACTTTGACATCACCTTCAACAATAACACCTCAAATAAAGTAATATTTCACATCAATGTACTTTGTTCTCTCATGGAACATTTGATTCTTTGTTAGATATATTGCACTTTGAGTATCACAAAATATATTAATACAAGACATATCTCCACAAAGCTCAATGTACAAACCTCTAAGCCAAATAGCTTCCTTACAAGCTTCAGAAATAGCCATATACTCTACTTCAGTAGTTAATAAGGCAACAGTTGGTTGCAAATTTGCCTTCTAACTAACAGCACAGCCTCCAACAATGAAAACATAACCTGTGAGTGATCTTCTTTTATCCAAATCTCCAGCAAAATCTGAATCCACATAACCAACAAGTCCATCTCTAGAATTTCCAAACTGCAAACAAGCAGTAGAAATACCACGCAAATATCTAAAAATCCATTGAACTGCTTTCCAATACTCTTTGCCAGGATTAGCCATGTATCTACTGACAACACTCAATGCATATCAGGACGAGAACATATCATGGTATACATAAGTGAACCAACTGTACTTGGAACTCTAGACATGTACTCAACATCATATTCTGATTGTGGACATAAATCTAACGATAGTCTAAAATGTGCAACTAAAGGAGTACTCATTGGTTTTGCATCATGCATATAAAATCGATGAAGTAACTTTTCAATGTAACCTTTCTGACTAAGGTATAGCTTGCCAGACTGTATTTCTCTAGTAATTTCCATACCGAGAATTTTCTTTACTGCACCCAAATTTTTCATCTCAAACTCACTACTCAATTGTGCCTTCAATTTTACTTTCTCTAATTTGTCTTTTACAGCAATCAACATATCAACGTCATAAAAAAACAAATATATAGCTGAACCATTAACAGCTTTCAGATAAACATAACTATTAAAATTTGATCTTCTAAAATTCTGGAATCTGGCTATAAACTTTAGCAACCAACCTTGCTTTATATCTTGCCTTATCAGTTGGATACATACATTTCTTTCTTTTGAAAATCCACTTGCAACGGATAGGCTTCTTCTCCTTAGGCAATTTCACCAATTCCCAAGTACTATTCTTTTCAAGTGACTCTATCTCATCATGCATAGCAGCTATCCACTTATTGCAATCATTAGAAACAATAGCCTTAGAATATGTAGAAGGTTCTGTATTACATTTAATTTCTTCTGTCATACTTAAAGCATAAGCAACTATGTTTGCTTCTTCAATTAATCTTTTAGGTCGTTTGATAGTTATCCTTACTCTATCAAGTGCAATAGTATGTTGTGGCGGCTACTCCATAGTAGAAGAATCTAAATCTTCAGTAATAGGTGTTTCTTGTTCAACTACAATATTCTTTTTTTCTGGTACATGTCCTGAATTGCCCAAGTGCTCCACCTGCACACTTACTTTCTGCTGGTTCTCGATAGGAGTATTAGTAGAAGGATTGTCATGCAACATAACTGATTCATAAAAGACAATATTTCTACTAAGCACAATCTTTCTAGTTTCAGGACACTATACCTTATACCCTTTCACACCATATTGATAACCAAGAAAGATGCACTTAATTGCTCTAGACTCCAATTTACCATTATCAACATGAGCATAAGCAGTACAGCTGAATACTCTTAAGTCTAAATAATTTGCTGGGGAACCAGACCATATCTCAATTGGAGTCTTCTTATCAATGGCAGTACTGGGTGATCAATTAATAAGATAGCAAGCGGTGGAAGCGGCTTTCGCCCAAAATTGTCTAGACAAACCTGTATTTGACAACATGTAACGGGCCTTTGATATAATTGTCCTGTTCATACGCTCAGCTATACCGTTTTGTTGAGGTATATGGGAAACGGTGTAGTGCCTCACAATGCCTTCAGACTTGCAATATGATTTAAACTGCTTAGAACAGAACATCCCATTGTCAATACGAAGTATTTTCACCTTTCTTTCGGTCTGTCTTTCAACCATAGCCTTCCACTCCTTAAATACAGAAAACGCTTGATACTTGTGTTTTTGAAAATAAGGCCCAACTTTTTGAGAATAATCATCAATGATAGTCATCATATAACGAGCACCTCCTACAGATGTCTTACGAGCAGACCCCTATAAATCAGAATGCACATAATTAAGAATACTTTCTGTAGTATGTGTTGATGTGTTGAACTTCACCCTCTTATGCTTGCCAAAGATGCAATGCTCACAAAATTTCAGCTTCCCAATGCTTTGACCATCTAGCAATCCTCTTTTGCTTAATTCTGCCAAACCAATTTCACTCATATGCACAAGACGCATATGCCAAAGATTAGTAGCATCGGAATTAGATAATGAATTAGAAATTGTAGCAACATTACCTAATATTGTAGTACCTTGCAGATGGTACAAGCTGGCATTTTTAATATCAGCTTTCATCACAACAAGAGAGCCTTTTGTTATCTTCAAAATTCCGTTGCCTCCGGAATATTTATACCCCTTTCGATCAAGAGTACATAAAGATATGAGATTTCTCTTCAAACATGGGATATGCCGCACATCTGATAATGGTCTGATACAACCATCAAATATCTTGATCTAAATTGAACCAATGCCTGCTACCTTGCATGGCACGTTATCACCCATCAACACAGTACCACCTTCGACAGGTTCATAGGTAGCAAACCAATCCCTATTCGGACATATATGATAGGTGCATGCAGTATCAAGAATCCACTGATCACTAGTTTACACACAACCAGCATAAGTGACTAATACATCTCCATCAGAACTATCATCAGCAGCAACAACGGCTTTACCTTCATCTTCTTTCTTATCTTTTGGCCTATAATTTCCGTTGTGCTTTTCTTTATTCTGCAGCTTTCAACACTTAGAGATATAATGTCCACCTCTCTTGCAGTATTTGCATGACTTATACCTGCCTCTGGACTTTGATCTCCCACGGTGGCTGTCAGAACTTATATCTCTTGATTGGTTTGTGTTCTTTTCCTTTTGCCTGCCCTGAACAACCAAGCCTTCTACTTGTGAAACTGAATTCTCAGAGGGTATCATCTTTTTATCTTCTCTTTGGCATGCAAAGCATCATAAATTTCTTACAAAGTTAGAGTATCACAGCTATAAAGAATGGTATCTTT
This sequence comes from Oryza meyeriana var. granulata, assembly GCA_003991445.1. Lineage (NCBI taxonomy): Eukaryota > Viridiplantae > Streptophyta > Magnoliopsida > Poales > Poaceae > Oryza > Oryza meyeriana. The sequence goes on from RYFJ01003947.1 coordinate 71,261, forward strand.
GAAATTTGCATATGAGCTAGACAATGAACATAATAGAATAAGACCTAAATCCTCTTCATCATACTTTATCTCCGTAGAATCAAGGTCGGCAACAATTTCCTTGAAAGTGGAGAAATGATTTATCACAGACTCACCGTCTTGTAATTTGTGTAAGAATAACTTTTGCTTCAGGTGCATCTTACTAGTCAGATCCTTTGTCATGCATATATGTTCCAGCTTAAACCACAACGCTGCGGCTATTTTCTCCTTAAGCATCTCCTGCAAAATATTATTAGATAGATGAAGATGGATATGAGCCATAGCTTTACGGTCTCTTCTCTTCTCATCATTGAACCAATCATTGAGCCTCTTGTTGTTGAATCCATCTAACGCATCATCCAAGTCTTGTTGTGCTAGAACTGCTCGCATCTTTACTTGTCACAATGAGAATCTTGTATCTCGGTCCAAAAGCGGTAGATCGTACTTCAAACTCGCCATGGGAAATTTAATTCCTGAATCTGCTGGTACAAAATTTGGGTAAACCTAGTAGAAGTACAACCTCTGGGTATACCTCTTGGTGCACAAAGCGAAGACGTGTAGAACTCCTGGTACGAATTCCATGTGCGCTTAGCAATTCTTGCCAGAAAATTGCCCACCATATAGGCTAGACGGCTTCTCTATTCTTTTCCTTGATTCGCGTGCTTAATTAACTATGGCTTCGACTGCTCGGCCAAGGTGCTCCTCCGTAGACCGTGCACAGGATGCTGCTTCCTTGCCTTTATTTTCCTAGCAGCAGATGTCGGCTCGGAGTCTAATCCGCTTCGAACTAGACGGTGCCCAACTCAACGACTTCACGTTTAGATTGAATCAACGAGAACTGCGAATGCTGAGCAGATTGATCTCTTGAATAGATTGGATCAGCGTAATGGTGAACTCAACAGCAGCGTAGTGGTTGGTCATCTCCAATGCTCTGATACCACTTGTTAGAAAAAAAAATAGATGCAAATAGAGACACGAATTTTTACGTGGAAAACCCTTGCGGGAAAAAACAACTGGCGCCGACCGGCAATGATCACTATTGAGTTGTTGATTACAAACGCAGGGGAATAACAATGGAAAGTCACTCTTTCCCGTGCGGCTTACAAGAAATATATATAGGAGAATAAATCTAGGAGTCCTAATAGTAATAGACTAGAAATCCTATTAAAAAACTAATCCAGTAATCTGAATATGTTATATACTGAAATCGGATCATGCATTTAACCATATTTCTATAGGTGGCACGATATATGGGATACCTCGACCCGGAGTATGCACGCACAGGCACTCTGAAGTCAGCGAGTGATGTCTATAGTTTTGGCGCTGTGATGCGGGAAGTATTGTCAGGGAGGAAGCCATTTTTGCACTGGAAGGAGGAGGAGAAACATTTGGAGGACGAGCATAGCGATGGTGATAGCCCCATGGATTTGGTCAGTGACAGGCTGTGGGGCGGGTGAGATGCATGTGCTGGACAGGTGCCTGGCCGCAGAGCCAACGCCGAGGCAGCTCGAGGCAGCGGATCTGGTGGCATGGACGGCAGCGCACTGCCTGCAAGACCGGGGAGAGGACCGGCCGGCCATGTCGGATGTCGTGGCCAGACTCCAGGCGGCGCTGGAGCTCGTCCGTTGCGATGATTAAGTAGCATGGTCTGGTCATCATGGATGCATGATCGATCATGATGCTGTTGTTGCCTCCAAATTTCAATGGGAAACATAGATCTTATCGTAATACTTTACATCAACTTACTGAACATATGGAGTGTTTTTCCATATCTACTTACTGAACATATTGTTTATGTTTTTATTGCACCAAGAGGTGGGAGCAGTTCCTTTCCGGATGAATCACTGAATGTGCTTGGTGATGGATAGACGACAAAGAGAAAATTCTCAACACACGGAGAAAACGTAGTCATCTACTATGTATATAACTATATATGTATGACCCGAGACCGCTTATTGGTTAAATATTTGAAAAAAATGAATCCATCAATCGGTTACAGTTGTATATATTTATAACTGAGTTTCATATATTTATAACTAAAGTTGCGAGTTAGGTACAGTTGCATAAATTTATAATTAAAGTTGTGCGTGATTGATAATAGCAAATATAACAAATTAAAAGTGTAACTGCAATAAGTTAAAAGTGCAACTTGGAACTCGCTTCTCCCACCTCAAATCTTAAAGTTCCATCCAATGGCCAGCGTTGTTGTTTAACAGAATATAAAAAATTAAACATTTGATCAATAACAAATCTGATATGACCCAGTATTACTGCATCATCAGCCTCTGCCCTCTTCTTACCCCCTAATCCTCTATCAATCGGTGTTTCTTCTTGTTACTAAATAGCAAAAAAGCAGCAACAACGAATCCTTTCGAGTTTGGTGATTGCCATGGCGCTGTGGGGGCAGGCCGCGATGGTGGCGCAGCTGGTTGGTATGGACATCGGCGGGCTCATCTCCATGATCATGTAGCCTGTAGGCAGTGGTGACGGCTCAGCAAAACAAGGAGGAGTACGATCAGCTACCTCGCCGCGTGTTCATGATCGCCGAGCTGCTGCCGCACCTGCAGGATCCAGATGTGATGCGGTGGCAGGATGGCCGGCAGCCCCTGGTCGGGCTCAATGGCACGATGAGCTTGTGATGTCCTGCCAGGTCAGCCTGCAAACGGGGCGGATCGGCCCGTTTGGATAGCCGGCCCGTCCCTAAATTTTGGCACCAAAAGGTTTATGGGCCGGCCCATATATTTTTAGGGGAGAGTGAGTCCAGGACTCAGTTGACCCTAGGGTCGACCCCAAGCCGAGCGTACCTGTTACTCGAGGTATCAAGCGCCTGAACACATGGCGGCGGCGGCGGCGGCATCTTCCTCCTGGCTCCATGGCGACACGCGTTCCACCGTGCATTGAGGCGGCGGCGGTGGGTCTCGGCTCGGTGGAGATGCTCTCCACCATGGATAAGGGTGGCGACGGCGACCAGTGAGGGCACCGGAGGACACACCGGCGACTCTATACTCAGCGCCACCGCCACAATCGTCGCTGAGCTTCTCTCGCTCGTGAGCTCGCCCCCAATTAGATTGGTATGGTTCCAACTTCGCTAAACCCTAGGTTAATTGTTTCTTGTTTTTGGTTTCTTGCCCTAGCTATGTTGGCTTAATTGTACACTTACTGTGTTTGCATCGTCTGGGTCCTGAATTGATGGTTCGATTAATGTTAGTTAATGGGTATATTTCAACGCACAAATGTCAGTTTAAAGATGTACACCTTTCTCTGAATTTCTTGTTATCTGAACTTTTTCTTGGCCTGCTTGTTGTTACAATATGTCTAACTTTCTCTGAATTAGTGAATTTCCAGTTAGTTCAAGAAAAAAAAATGTGCATGCTTGATGCTTTTGCATGTGTAAGCTAGCTAGTTATACTAGGCTGGTGCTTTAGTCAAGCAAGCTCATCACGATTTAATATTGGTCCTTCTCTGCATTAATATGTGATCTAACTTTCTCTGCATTGGACTTTTTCTTTTTGCAACCTGTACACTTTTCACTTATCAGTCCAAACATGTTAAATTGGTGAATGTGATCCAAACATGTTAATGGTTAATTCTAAATTCTAATTGATTCAGACTGAAGTTTGTTGAATTTTGGCTTGGGAAAGTCTTTGGTGAAGATGCTAAAGAAAAGTTGACAAAGTTAAGAATATATTAAACATGTTGTTTAAGGAGTACTCTGATAAACTCAAGGATAGCAATGGTAACTCAGTGCTGCAAGCTGATCATGTGATGGTTGTGTCTGAAAATGATCCTATAGCTGATTGGGTTCGGCCCATCACTAAACATTTAAATGATCAAGTCCGGATTGGATATGTACCTCAAAGAGAACCCCTTTCAGGAATTTGGCAACAAGTTTGACATCCTAAATTGGTGGAAGGCTAATTATGATTTTATAGCATGGTGCTCTTGACATATTTCTGCTGTTATGAAACACTGGCACTACATGCTCGCTGTTGCTGTTTTGATAGCGCTAGCAATCTGATTAAATTTAAACATTCTCTAACAATTAGTACTCATGGTCTGAATAAACATTCTTTGGAGAAAAATTACTAATTATTATTACCTTTTTAAAACAAATTTTGTATAGTTTTTCCCTGTCATTATATCATTGATCATTTGGTCTCTACCATGCTTATCTGCAGAACCTTGATGATCCAATGGACAAGGTTGGTGTTAGATCAAGTGTTTTATGTGTGATAAATAATTTGCAAAAGTAAGTATTATCTGGACTAATGTGAATCAAGTTGGGAAGAACTTGTGCTGGAATATGTTTTCTAGGTGAGTAATGAGGGATTGAGACTAGGATGGGGTTTCCGAGGTCAGAGTCGGTTAGAAGATGTCACTAGATTGTCATGCTCTAGCTTGGTCGCATGAAGATGACGGAGGACGTGGAACAGGCAAGTTCTACGTCAATTGAGTCTGTAGTGTTCAGACATGATAGAATTGGACCGGCAAGTGGGCCGGTGGTTTAGTTTGTGATATTTTATGGGCTTGTGAGTCTATATGGCTTAACTGGGCCATGTTGGGCCAAGTTATAAGGTTTTTGGGCTATCTCTACCTTGTTGTATAAAAGGTAGATGAGGAGAAAGAGAAAGAGGTGACGGGAAACAGAAGAGGAAAAGATCTTTTTATTATGGTTCGAGAGAACGAGAGTTGAGAGAGATGGGGTGCTTTTGTAGGCACTTTTGAAATATGATTTGATAAGTAAAGTTCAGCAAATTCATCCACAGTCCCCTTTTTCAATTCGGATTTCGCGTATAGTGAGTTTTGGCAGGCTTTTCTTTGATCTTATATTACTTCTAGATTTTGATCTAACCGTTGGATTTGAGTGCAGTTTTTTGTGTTGGATTCGCAATGAAGTTTATTTTATACCTACCAAATTTGGATTAGATCCATAGGCTAGTTTTTAATTAATCTAGGTTTTAGTGCACACCTGTCAAGTTTCGTTTAGATTAAAGTTTGCTTAGATCCCATCAATTTCATTCGTTGGTTTTTATGTTTCTTGGATAAAATTGAATCTAGGGTATGTCTAAAACTTATGTTTCAAGTTTCACATCAAACGGATTTGCATTGGTAAAGTTCTAACGATTTTCGTTCGTAGTGGTTGTGCTGTTTTTTCTATTCGCTACTGTAGTAGCTGCGAGTTAAAATTCTGTTTGGTGTCTTTTGCATATCAGGTTATTAATTTAGTGTTCTATTAATATTAGAATAACTTTATTATTATTTGCTATTATTTTCGCTGCATATTTGTTTTCATCGTTTTGAAAAAGAAACCTGGGAATGCTTAATTAAGGATATTCTTGTCAGATATGATTATAGGAATTGCTGAAAATGATCATCTTGTTAGATATATCCATGGCTGCTCCTCATGGATATAGCATCTGCTATCTTTTATGTTTCTTCTCTTGGTTTTGGAATATTAGCTACTTGGTACGTAATTATCTAATTTAGAGAAGATTTTGAAGATTATCCAGTGCTGGTTCGGAATTATCAGTTGGTCAAATAGAGTACATACGAGCATAAACATATCACATCTTACTGTAAACTATTCAAGAGAATTTGGTAAATTGCTCATTTTATGAAGACCATTTGTTCAGAACGACATTAACCTCAGTATTTTTTTTTCTCCTAAGCAAAGCAAACCGAAGCTTTATTTAAATGACCTGACGTGTCTTGTTACTTGTGGCAAATTAGTGAGAGAAATTGCTGAAAACAATTACTGCTTATCAACTGATCAACGCACGCGAACTGCCTCCTGCTACAGTCCCGTGCCCCTGGACCCTAGGTTCTTAACGGTCCGGCCACATTTCTTCCCAAGAGGGGCGGGCCACAATCCCACTAGCTAAATGGGCCAGAGGATACAGGTACATGTTAAATTGGCGGTTGGTCATGGCCGGGCGGCAAGCTGAGAGGTTCAGAGAAATTCAGAGCAGGATCGACTCGTACCTGCTTTCATCAGCTACACCGACATCACTCATCGTCTTAATCGGATCTACCGCATCCTGCTTCCAAACGACATGACCGTGTCATCTCCAGCTGCAGGATCATCCCACTCTCATCAGCTGGTACAATTTGCTCCTCAAGCTATCCTGAAGTGGACGACCTCAATCTATCTTGCGTGCTTGCTTCTTTATGAAGAGAGAAACTTATTTACTTGTATGTGTTTGTCTTGTCTTGTTTATCCTGGGTGAAAGGGGCATGCAGAGGTGGTTGCTCAAGAGGTGGTATTCCACGGCGAGGAAGGTGAGAAACTCACCTTTGCTGAGCTTGCGGCAACGACCAACAACTTTGCCCCTGACAAAGAGTCAGAGAGATCAGTAAAGGCACCTTGTGGAGCTAGCCTGGTGTACAGCTTCCGCGTTGTGATGATGCTAGAGCTATTGCCGGGGAAGAAACCGGTATTTAAACGGAAGGAAAAAGGAAGAAGAGGACAGCGCGCGGTATCCCTACGGGGGAGGGCTAGCGCGCGCCCGGGGGGGGGGGGGAGGGGGGGTTGGTTAACCCGCACGTGTCGGCCATACGTCCGTACACCCCAAAAATCTATCATTAAGACTAATCACTCCCTAATTAACATCATTAGTACTAAATAATTTTTAATTATAAAATAATACATAAATAAGCAGAGTTAAAAATTTTAGATTTCAATTGAAAGTTTTGAAAATCTAATTAAAAGTTTCAAATTTTGGATTGAAAATTTCAAAATTTGAGTAGATTTTTTTAAATTCTTAGTTGATAGTTTTTAAATTTGAGATAAAATTTTTTAAAATTGAATTAAATGTTTCAAATTATTAGTATAAAGTTTACTCAATTTATTTAATATTTTATTTTATTTTTTACTGTGCATGTTCATGTACGAGCCCTCCCCCAAGCTCTGCGCGCGCTGCCAGTGCAGAGCAGCTTCCTCGATCCCCGCAAGCTTGCCATCCTTCGCAATGCTGTAACGCTCCGCTTTCAGCGAGACGTTAAACATTATTTTACAAAAAATTACCCGTGAAAATTTCGATTCTTTGTGTGCTGTGTTGTATGTCGTGCTTGGATCTCAGTTTGTATTCCTGTCCTTGATCTCGTAATCCATCCCCTCAAAACCTCTGTTCCGAAACAATCTCCAAGTTTGAATCGCCGTTATCGAACTCCGCTCCTAAAACCCTAACGGCAACTTTCCCGATTTTCTCCTTCAGAAACTCCTGTTTTGACATCCGTCCAAAATTCTGAGTCGGAACCCTAAGATATTCCCTTGATCCTCTCCCTAAAACCACCTTGGTTCCCCCCCCCCCCCCCCCTTGAATCTCTAAGAAAAACTCCGAGTTTAAATATACAGCCTGGGCATCAAGCCCTTATCCAACATCCTTCCTACCAATGTGTATATATATGTAATATATATATATACATGTATTAACTCCCACCCCTGCCCCACACTCAATTCCACCATCATACCAACACACACATATATACCTATTGATATACAAATATATGTATATATATCCATACACACAAGTGTATATATGTGTGTCGGCTCTCTACCTTTGACCTACTTGAACTCTCTCCAAATTTTCCTTAACTGTCCACAAATACAAAACTAAGAACATCGAATTTGAATTTTGGATCCCTTCTTTCCTTTGAATCCTCCACAAATAAATTCTTGAGGACCAAGATGCAAAAATCAATCCCAAATATACATATTTTACTTGGAACTCCCTTCCAATAAATCCCCTTAATTTTCTGAGTTCAAACCTGTGTTTGAATTCAAAACCCTCTTTTGAAACACTCAAAATACCTCTTCCATTTTGCCCTGGAAAATAAAGAAGATGCACTGTATCTATAACGCCCTAGTTTCCAGGCCGTTAAAAACTATTTTAGTAAAAACCCTAATTTTAAAAATTTTGGCTTTTGTGTGTGCTTAAGGATTAGTACTATAAATATCAAATCAAAACCTCCTTAAAACCCTAAAACCTCGGTCCCAAACCCTCTCCAAATTCCAAGACTTGAATTTCACAATTCGACTCTCTCTCAAAATTTCCTCGGAAAAATTCAAATCCAAGATCCCCTCTGGATTTCCTTTGAGACCTTTCCTAAATCCCTAATCAAAAATTTCTATCGAGGATCGAATCCTCTCTGAAACCCTCCCTAAAGCCTCCTCAAAAATTAACTCATTTCTGATGTATATATATATTTGTGTGTATAAATATGCATATATATGTGTGTGTGTGTGTGTGTGTATATATATATATATATATATATATATATATATATATATATATATATATATATATATCCAAGTCGTAATTAAAAGCCCTTTTTGGAACTCCTGAAAAATCTTGTAAACCCAAACCCTCTCAAATCCCAAGAATTAAATTCAAATTTAAATATCCCTTCCAAACCCTCCAAAAATAATTCCCAAAATAATTCAACTTACCAAAAAACCAATTAAACCTTTTCTATATTCCAGAAAATCCATAAAACTTCAAAAATCCATATCTTTTAATCTGTAACTCCGATTGACCCCGTTCAAGTCTCAAAATTTTTTTAAAAATGAAATCTACCTCATGGCACTATTAGCTAATAATAATAATATTTTCTTTCTAGGGTTTTGTATGTTTTTCTCTAGTTTCGCGCGTAGTGGATGTTTTGGGAATCGTCGGACGTCGGATTTTTGTGAAGATTAGAAGACGAAGTCTGAGGCAAGTCACTCCTTGACCATATTGCTCCTAAATTTAAAATGTTTTGCTTGCAAAATTGCATAATGCGCACGGTAAATTGATCGGCCTCGGTTTGCGAGACGAACCGACGGACCTCCCGAATAGTTGCATAAAACTTGTAGGATGTCGATACCCTATTCCTTGTTGCTCCACCCCGTGGTACCTCGGTAACTGTGCTCTCTGAGCATGGATTCTGATGGTTCTATCCACAACACAATTGTTTGTTGAATTGGGAAAAATAGGGCTTCGAAAGGTTTAAAAATCCGACATGCGATGTCGGGAGAATTGCGAAATAAAATTGTTTGCGAAAATCCGCGGTGCAAAGTGATCGCCTGTGTAGTGGCACTTCGTATTCGCATATAAGAACCGTTTCCTTGGGGAATTTTATCCGAGCATCTCACAGTGCGACCACACGAGAGGAATGGGACGCCCCTGGTCGAGTAACTAGTGTTCCCAGGATCGTTTGGTTGCTAATAAATGTAGGAGCGGCCAGGTGCCAAAAGGGCGATATACCCCCGTCCCTGAGTACAGGAAATGAGTTCCTAGTACTTGGTTTGAGAACCCATTTATAGGGCAACGTACTATCCTGGGTGGGCCTTGGAAAGGCTGTAACGACCCGTTTTTCTTTTCCCGCTAGTCTTCGTTTTCCCGAGCTCCCCTCCTATCCTGTCAGCTGTGCCCCAGTTTTTCTCCCCGGCCAGCCGACTACCTTATCCCTTGAGCCGAGTAGATTGCTACTCAGTCCTTGCATCCTGCCCTTTCCTTTGTCTTACTCGGACCTCCTTGCTGCCGAGTAAGCACTGTGAAGTGGCCGACTACCTTGTTGAGACCTGTTGTTTCCTTGTCCCCCGAGTTGCACCCGCCCGTTGGACGCCGACTACCGAAGTGGAAAAGAACCAGTCTTCACCTGCCCGCGGCATCGCTTGGACCAGTGGTCAGTCCGAAGCCCTGTCAGTGAGATTTCTCCAACCTGTCCTAGCCTTGACCTTAATGTCTCATCGCAGCTACAGTGCCTGCCAACTCCTCTGACCAGTTGGACTCCAAAGTCACTCCCTGTCATATCCCTGTCAGTTCATCTTGACTTTCTTGCTCCACCCGTTGCCCAGCTCCACCGTGCCTCAACCTTGCACGTCGGCTATATATATGGCCAACCGTGCCTCCTCTTTCCCTTGTTTTGCAAACCAGCCAGCTCCAGCTCTGCTGAGTTCTTGTTCTTCTCTCAAGCTTTGGAGCTCTGTCGCCTGGTTCGCAAGCCTGGTTCAGCCGACTGCCACCTTTTCTGCAGCCGACTACTTCTTGATCCTTTTCTTGGTGTTTTAACCCTCCTGCTTATCAGTGTTTCTTTCTGCTTGTTCAGAGCCTGAACCGGTGGACGATCAAGAAGCCGCCTTCGCCGAAGACGACCCCTCCTTGGAACAAGCCAAGCCTCTTTGATCATATTGTTTCCCATATATGCAAAACTATGTTGTTTGGAAAATATATGCATGCTTAGTTTACACCTTTTTAAACTGTTGGCCTCGGTTTTGCAAGCGCGACCGATGGACCTACCCAGTAGTAGCACTTATTTGGTAGGATGTTGTTATATTTCTCCCTTGAAGAGCCCCACAAATGGCACGCTAGCATCCTATCAGAGGATACGATGCCGAGTAGAAATGGCTTAAGCTCTGCCACGTTGTTTGTCGTTGGAAAAACATTGGGTTTTACTAAAACTGATTGAAAAACCCGGTACTCGGATGCATCGGCGTGTTGCGAAACAAATAAAGTTGTGAAAATCTTGATATAAGCAGAGACAGTGCCTGGTGTGGCTTGGCTATGTATTATCATTAAGGACCGTTTTCCTTTGGGGATTCCCATCCGAGCATCTTACAGTGCGACCAGACGGGGTATTATGGGGATGCCTAGCCGAGTAAAATAGTAGGTTTTAGGGAAGTTCAGTGCCGACCACTGAATCCTGTTGTGGATCTTTCGGCTGGCATTGGATGACTCTAGACTGGCTTTGGAAATGGCCTTGTCACGAATTTCTGGGTACAGGCCAGTACTCGGTGTAATTTTCGTGTCGGATGGGTAAAGTCGCACACCCTCTGCAGAGTTTAGCAGAACTGTTTTCGACAGCCGTGCCACGGTTAAGGGCGATGTAAGGTGATTCCCATAGTGTAGATTTGCTTGCAAATGATTTGTGAAAGTGTTTGATGGAAAGGGGACCGTGCCCCAGAGTTTGCCGAGTAGCAAACGGAAGGCCTGTGTGGCCAGAAACGGATCTGTGTGATCCGGGGGTGTTGATCACCATAAACAAGTGTGTGAAAAAAGTAAACAGGATGAGATCATGCTCCCGGTTGTTGGCCAGGGCAGCGAACTTAAAGCCCCCGGGTTGTAGCCAGGGCGGCAGGCACAATGTCTTCGGGTTGTAGCCAGAAGACGGATTGATCAGCTCCCGGGGTTGTAGCCAGGGCAGGAAGTTTGATCAAGTTGTGCTCCCGGGTTGTACGCCAGGGAAGCCAGATGAGCAAGCTTGAGCTCCCGGGTTGTAGCCAGGGAAGCAAGATAGCGAGTTGGCGCCCCCGGGTTGTAGCCAGGGCGGGACTGAGCTTTGGTGGTAGCCGAGTCCCACGGGTAACGAGTCGGTTGTAGCTACTCGGGAGATACAGGACCAGCAATGCGAAGTAAAGATGATAAGAACATGTATGATTATGCTTGATTCATTAAGTGGCGAGTTGTTTGAAAAAGCAACTTGCGGTGAATGGGTAGAGGCGTGAGCCTCTGTCCGACAACTAAAATTTGGAACTCACTAGTGTTTGCAAAGAAAAGAGTTTATAAAGGCAGTTTTTCGTAAATGAAACCCTTAGCTCTTCTTGTCTGACCAGCATGGCATCATTCCCGGCTTGCTGAGTACGAAAGTACTCACCTTGTTCATATATATGTATAGTAGGTTTTGGAGAAGAAGACGAAGATCCGACTGCTGCCGAGTTCCTCCAAGACCAGGCCGACTACGAAGACCTCTGAAGGTTTCGAGCCTAGTTCCCAACCGAGCCTGTGGAGTAGTTTTTGTCCAGCTTCCGCCCTGTTTTGCTGTTTCGCTAGTTTACCTGTTGATTATTTTTGCCCATCCCGGGTCTGTCCTGGATGGATCTCCTTGTACATATATGTAAGTACTCTGTTATGTATTTATTGTAACTCTGGGTTGTATCATTGTTGTGCGTACCCGACTACTGATCCTAGGATCGGATGCCGTATGCACATGGTGGCCTTCCACCTAGTCGGGGAGGCGTCACAGGAATGGTATCAGAGCTAAAGGTTGGCCCTAGGAGCGAAACCCTACACGTGTAGATGTCTTTTGAGGATCTTATTCTGAAAACTATACTATTTGCAAAAATCTAGGACTTGTCTGGGTATCTTTCTCTCTGCTTTGTAGAATTTTGGAAAAGTTTCTAAACTCTTGGCTATCTCCCTACCTTGGCTCCTGCGTGGATCTTTTGGTATCAGCCTTAGGTTCCAGTGCCCTATCTGTCGTTTTTCATTGTGGCCTGGGTTCTTCGAGTGTGTTCCTTGTTCTGCTGCTTGAATCCATCTTGCTGATCTTGTTGCTCCTTCATCTGTTCCATCGGTTTGGCTGCCGATAACCTTGCTGAACCTTTCTCCCTTGGTTACCCTTTTCTAGGACCAGATGGAATGAACGTTAGCGCGTGCCATCCGTTACCCCCGGCTCGCTTGGGTTTTGAAGACCAAGGTCCAGTCCGCAACAACCTGCTTACCGCCGCGGAGGAACAAGAAGTGGAGCAGACCACACCGATCGGATGTCAAGAAGTGGCCGTGCAGCCGGCCTTGGTACCTTTGATGCTGCAGCAGCAAACCCTGGAGGATTGCCTCTAACTCCTCAGCTTCAAGCAGACCCCCAGCAGCTTATGGCCATCCAGACCCAGATCTTGCAAGGCATAGCTCAGAATCTGGCCGCGATGCAGCCTCTTCTCCATCAAGCTCCACCAGCACAAGCTCATGGACGCTCCAGGCTCGCCAACTTCATGAGGTCCCGTCCAGCCGAGTTTTCGCAGACTGCTGAGCCAGTAGAGGCTGACGACTGGCTAAAGGATATGGACAGAAAGCTGAACCTAGTGCAGTGCACACCTGTGGAGAAAACCCAGTTTGCTGCACATCAACTTGTTGAGCGTGGAGCCAGCAGCCGACTGGTGGGTAGAACCAACTGTGCTGCCCATCCAGAGATGCCGCCAACATCGCCTGGCCCGAGTTTGTTGAAGCCTTCAGAGCTGCACATGTCCCAGAAGGAGTAATAGACATTAAGAGAGAAGAATTCAACAACCTCAAGCAGGGACATTCCAGCATCAGCGAGTACCTGAGCAGGTTCAACCACCTAGCTCGCTATGCACCCGTGGACGTGAACACGGACAAGAAGAAAATCAGAAGGTTTCTGAAAGGGATGAATGTGGCAATGAGGATCCAGCTTATTGCCCATGACTTCCCTACTTTCCAGCACATGGTCAACAGAGCCCTAGTAGTCGAAGACGCGAGGAAGGAGATTGAAGTTTTTCGCAAGCGCAAGGCCTCCCAGATGCAGACTCGTAGTGGTCCGAGTACCAGGCCCTATTCTCCCAGTCTTCCGTCAGTTTTTTTTTAGTTTGCCCATCCCAGTTTCAAGAGGCGGGTGTTTCGCCCATCTGTTTCTCGCCCGGCTTCTTCTGTTCAGTCCCGACCCCTCAGTGCAAGTACCGGTGTAAGTCGCCCTACCCAGCCGGCTTACAGCAGAGGAGTATCCCAGAGTGCCCAGGAAGCCGATGCTACAACTGCAACGAGTTGGGTCACTTCGCTCGTCACTGCCCCCAGAAGCAAGACCCTGCAGCCTCTGGACGCCCCGACGCCAGCGCTTCAAGAGCCCCTGTGTTTAGTCGAGGACAGCCGACTACACATGTTAGTGGATCCTGCCTCCCGTGCCCTCCGGCCTTTGGACGGTGGCCGAGTCAATCATATCAGTCGGAGACAGCCTGAGAAGCTTCAGATGTGGTAATGGGTACGTTTCTTGTCAACTGTCCATACCTGCAGTTTATTTCTGTTTTTTTTTTTGATTCTTTGGAGCATCCCCGCATTCCTTTATTTCTCAATCTTTCATTGGTGGATAAGTAGGTTGGGATGTTCGAAGGTCTTAGGATACCTATTTGTGGCGCCTCCCGACTAGGTGGAAGGCCACCATGTGCATACGGCACCCGATCCCAGGATCAGTAGTCGGGTACGCACAACAATGATACAACTCAGAGTTACAATAAATACATAACAGAGTACACATATAAATACAAGGAGATCCATCCAGGACAAACCCGGGATGGGCAAAAATAATCAACAGGTAAACTAGCGGAACAAGCAGAAACAGGGCGGAAGCTGGACCAAAAACTACACCAAGGCTCGGTTGGGAAACTTGCTCGACACCCTCAGAAGTCTTCGTATGTCGGGTGCTGGTCTTGGAGGGAACTTGGCAGCAGTCGGGTCTTCGTCTTCTTCTCCAAAACCTAACTATACATATATATGAACAAGGTGAGTTACTTTCGTACTCAGCAAGCCGGAAGTGATGCATGTCGGTCAGACAGAAAGGCTAAGGGTTTCATTTGCGGAAATTTGCTTTATAAACTCTTTTTTTTGCAACACTAGTGAGTTCCAAATTTTTAGTTGTCGGGACAGAGGCTACGCCTCTATCCATCTCGCAAGTTGCTTTTCAACAAACGTCGCCACTTAATGAAATCAAGCACATATATTCATATCCTCTTTTACTTTTCATTTATTGGTCCTGTATCTCCCGAGTAGCTTACAACCACTCATTGACCCTGAGACTCGGCTACAACCAAAATCTCAGCTGTGGCACTTGATGCCCGCTACACTGGCTACAACCAGCTAGCTAGTCGGCCGCCGTGGCTACAACCGCGGGGGCTCATCATTGCTGCCCTGGCTACAACCCGGGAGCATGATCATGGCAACTAAATGCCCGCTAGGCTGGCTAAACCAGCTAGCTAAAACACTGCTGCCCTGGCTACAACCCGGCAGCGTGCTCATCACCGTCTTCTGGCTACAACCCGAAGACATTGGTACAACTGCCACCCTGGCTACAACCCGGGGGCTTAAGTTCGCTGCCCTGGCTACAACCCGGGAGCATGATCTTCATTCCTGTTAACTTTTCATACACTTGTTTATGGTGCTTAACACCCCGGATCACACAGATCCGTTTCTGGCCCCACAGGCCTTCCGTTTTGCTCACTCGGCAAACTCTGGTCACGGTTCCCTTTCCATCAAACACCAACTTTCACAAATCACTGACAAACAAATCTACGCTATGGGGATCACCTTACATCGCCCTTAACCGTGGGCACGGCTTGTTCCGAACAGTTTGCTAAAACTCTGCAGAGGGTGTGCGCTTTACCCATCCGACACGAAAATTACACCGAGTACTGGCCTGTACCCAGAATTCGTGACAAGGCCATTTCCAAAGCCAGTCTAGAGTCATCCATGCCAGCCGAAAGATCCACACACAGGATTCAGTGGTCGGCACTGAACTCCCCTAAACCTACTATTTCTTGTCGGCCAGGGGCATCCCATAATACCCGTCTGGTCGCACTGTAAGATGCTCGGATGGAATCCCCAAAGAAACGTCCTTAATGATAATACATAGCCAAGCCACACAGGCACTGCCTCTGTATACCAAGATTTTCGCAACTTTATTTGTTTCGTCAACACGGGTACCGGGCTTTAGCATTTTGTACACAAGAGTACCGGGTTTTTCAATCAGTTTAGTAAAAACCCAGTGTTTTTCCCCACGACAAACAACGTTGCAGAGCTAAGCCATTCTACTCGGCATTGCATCCTCAGATAGGATGCTAGCGTGCCATTTGTGGGGCTCTCAAGGGAGAAATATACCAACATCCTACCAAATGAGTGCTACTACTGGGTAGGTCCATCGGTTGCGCTTGCAAAACCCGAGGCCAACAGTTTAAAAAGGTTGTAAACTAAGCTGCATATATTTACAAACACATAGTTTTGCATATATGGGAAACAATATGTTCAAAGAGGCTTGCCTTGTTCCAAGGAGGGGTCTTCTTCGGCGAAGGCGGCTTCTGGATCGTCCACCGGTTCAGGCTCTGACAAGCAGAAAGAAACACGATAAGCAGGACGGGGTTAAAACACCAAGAAAAAATCAAGAAGTAGTCGGCTGCAGAAAAGGGTGGCAGTCGCTGCACCAGGCTTGCGAACCAGGCGACAGAGCTCCAAAAGCTAGAGAGAAGAACAAGAACTCAGCAGAGCTGGAGCTGGCCGGTTTGCAAAACAAAGGAAGAAGGGGAGCATGGATGGCTCAATATATATAGCCGGCGTGCCAGAGAGTGAGGCACGGAGGAGCTGGGCAACGGGTAGGGAGAAAAGTCAAGATGAACTGACAGGGATATGACAAGGAGTGACTTTGGAGTCCAACTGGTCAGAGGTTGTCAGGCACTGTAGCTGCGAGGAGACCCTTAAGGTCAAGGCTAGGACAGGTTGGAGAAATCTTCACTGACAGGGGCTTCGGACTGACCACTGGTCCAAGCGATGCCGCGGGCAGGTGAAAACTGATTCTTTCTCTAACTTCGGTAGTCGGCGTCACCAACGGGCGGTGCAACTCGGGGACAAGGAACAAAAGGTCTCAACAAGGTAGTCGGCCACTTCACAGTGCTTACTCGCAGGCAGGCAAGGAGGTCGAAGTAAGACAAAGGAAAGGGCCAGGATATAAGGACTGAGTGCAATCTACTTCGGGAGCTGTCAAGGGATAAGGTAGTCGGTTCCCCTGGCCGGCACGGAGGCCCGGAAAAACACACTGGGAGCAGAAAGTCATACAGCTGACAGGATAGGAAGGGAGGCTCAGCGAAAACGAAGATCTAGCGGGAAAAGAAAAACGGGTCGTTACACCTATGGTCATACACTCCCATGGCAAGGAGTTTAGGTCAGACCAGTCTTGCCCTGGAGTTTACCCTAGTAATTAAAGGAGTTAGTTTCTCAGCCAACCCCATTGTCCTGGAATCACAAGGCTTGGATTTGATTTTAGGCATGGACTGGTTAGCTAAGCACAAAGGCCGAATAGACTGTGCAACCAGCACCATAACCCTGCAGTGCCCTTTTGGACAAGAAGTAAAGTTTGCCTCCCCTTGGAAACCCTAAGAACCGACCCCTCCTGAGCTCGGTGCAAGTAGTTCCCGTTGGAAGAAGTGCCGGTGATCAATGAGTACCCTGATGTTTTCCCAGACAGTCCTACCCGGAATGCCCCTTGATAGAGAGATTGAGTTCTCTATAGAGTTGCTACCCGGCACAGCACCGATATCCAAGAGACCCTATAGATGGCGGCTAATGAGTTAGCCGAAGTGAAGAAACAGATAGAAGAACTTGACAGCGCTAGGTTTTGTGCGACCTAGCACATCACCTTGGGGAGCTCCAGTGCTCGCTAGTGGAAAAGAAGGAATAAGACCAAGAAGGATGTGCGTTGATTATCACGCACTGTGGAGTAACCATCAAGAATAAGTTTCCTCTACCAAGGATTGACGACCTGTCCGACCAGCTGGCAGGAGCTAAAGTTTTCTCTACGGTTGACCTGAGATCAGGATCCCACCAGTTGAAGATCAGGTCTGAGGATATCCAAGACAGCTTTCCTGACAGTTATGGATTATATGAGTATACAGTGATGTCCTTCGGACTCACTAATGCCCAGCTTTCTTCATGAGTCTTATGAATAAGGTATTCATGGAATATCTCGATAAGTTTGTCGTGGTATTCATGGATGACATCCTAATCTTCTCCAAGGACGAGCAAGAATATGTTGGACATCTGAGAATGGTTCTTGGAAAGCTAAGAGAGCACCAGTTGTTTGCCAAGTACTCGAAGTGTAAGTTCTGGCTAGACCGAGTTGCTTTTCTCGGGCATGTGGTCACTGCCCAAGGGGTAGAAGTGGACTCGGGGAAAGTGAGAGACGTGCTTTCTTGGAAATCCCCGACTACGGTCACGAAAGTGAGAAGTTTCCTAGGTTTGGCTGGATACTATCGGAGATTCATTGAAGGATTTTCAAGGATTGCCAAACCCATGACAGAATTGCTAAAGAAGGAAAAGAAGTTTGAATGGAGTGACGCCTGTGAGAAAAGTTTCCTGGAATTAAGGAAAAGGCTGACTACACCACCTGTGTTGATCCTTCCGGATATCAGGAAAGACTTTGAGGTATACGTGATGCATCCCGACTAGGCATAGCTGTGTGCTTATCAGGAAGGGAGAGTGGTGGGCGTATGCCTCAAGACAGTTAAGACCCGATGAGCTGAACTACCCGACCCATGACTAGAGTTGTCAGCAGTAGTGCATGCCTTGAAGATATGGCGACACTACCTAGTCGGAATCGGTGTTGAAGTATACACTGACCATTCAAAAGCCTGAAGTACATCTTCACTCAACCGAGCTTAATCTCAGACAAAGAAGATGGATTTGAGTTGATTAAGGATTACGACTTGGAATACATTACCACCCTGGCAAGGCAAATGTTGTTGCCGATGCCCTCAGTCGGGAAGGTCCATTGTAATGCCATCTTGACCCCCGCCCCTTCAACCCGAGCTAAGTCGAGAGCTGGAAAGCTAAGGATAAATATGGTCAGCCAGGAACCTGGCGACTTTGCTGATTCAGCCTACCTTGGAGGAACCAGATCAGAGAAGCTCAAAAGGTAGATGAAAAGATTGTGTCTATTAAGGAAAGCTTGGCCAAAGGAAAGGCCCCGAGTTCTCTAACATCGACAGCAAAGGAATACTGTTTGGTTTGGAAAACGCATTTGCGTGCCCGACAGAAAGGAAATCCGAAGACTTAATCTTGAGAGAAGCCCATGAGTCCGGCTTATTCCATCCACCCAGGAAGTACCAAGATGTTACAAGGATATAAAGGATCATTACTGGTGGTCTGGAATGAAGGTCGAGATATTGCCGAGTATGTCGCGTGTTTGTGACATTTGTCAAAGGGTTAAAGCAGAGCATCAGAAAGCCAGCAGGATTGCTTTCAGCCTTAAGGATACCCGAGTGGAAATGGGAAGAAATAGGAAATGGATTTCATCGTTGGATTACCTAAGACCCGGCAGGACATGATTCCATCTGGGTAATAGTGGACCGACTGACCAAAGTCGCCCGCTTTATCCCCGTCAAGACAACCTACCCGGCCAAGAAGTTAGCTGAGTTATATCTGACAAAGGTTATCTACCAACATGGAGTCCAACAGAAGATAGTGTCTGACCCGAGGAGCTCAAGTTCACCTCCCACTTTG
>RYFJ01003948.1:0-36953 GCA_003991445.1 Oryza meyeriana var. granulata
TAAACTCTATAAATCCGACTTAACTTATTTTGGTACGGAAGGAGCAAACTGTAAATTTACCAAAATCTTCCATCGGTTAATGAGCGTCACCTCCAACCCAAAGAATTGGCGGGGTTCTTGAAATTGGCCGAGCCCAAATCCAACGTCTACAGAGCCGGCCCAGCACTAGGTGAACTCAGATCAAGAACTAAAATGCAGATTAGAGGAGAAGCCATCAAACCTATCAGAAACCAAGAAAAGACATCAGCTTTCATCAAAACCAAGTAACGTCAAGAACAGCGACCACCAACCAATCAAACAACCAAAAAGAATTCCCAGAAAGAAACAGCACGCAAGCAGAAAGGGCATCAACACGAGCTACCTGAATCCACCATAACGCAATGCAACGACGACCTCGAAAGATTGAGACTGAGTGAGGGAGATTGATAGAGAAATGGGGATAGAGGCTTGCTCACGTAGTGGAATGGAATGAATGAATGAATGATTGGGTTGGGTGAGCGAGGAATGAGTTCGGGGGCACGCAGTAGTGGTGGTTGTCGGTGGGTTTGGGGGGAGAAGACGACACGGGATGCGAGAAGGAGAAGGCCTCTCGAGGTCCAGGGAGGAGCAAACAAAGAGGTCAGAAGATGGCGACCTGAAGCAAAGTGTAGTAAACTATTCGCAAGGAACGAATCTGGAGGACAGTGTTCACTTCAAGGGTTACCGTCTCCACGATACGATGATTATTGTGCAGTTAAAACTACACGAAATTCATCTTTAAAAACTTAAATTCAAAATTTTCAAATCTCACCGTTACTACGCGGTTAGCACGATAAGACCGTGGTTACTGTGTACGATAAGCCACGGTAACCACGTACGTTGAAGCTAAAAGAAAAAAATTATAAAACATATTAAAAATTTTAAAAAATTATAGAAAATTCAGAAAAAAATTATGGATATCTCTAAAAAAATAATATAATATTGTATAATTTTTTTGTATAACTCTTGCTATCGTTTTTTACACTTAAACAAGTAGAAATTATATCCCAACTCATCCCTTATTTTTTAATTTATATAGGAACTCTTAAAATATAAAGTAAACTTCATTATTTTCATAAACTTTCTCACCATAGTGATTACTGCCTATTAGAATTTTTTTTTGAATTTTTTTAAAATTAAATTTGGATAAAATTTGTTTAAAACTAAACCGCCGGTATCCGATACCGTAACTCGATGGTTTGGGCGGTAACCTGCACGGTTTGGCCAACCCTGCTGGAGGACGACCTCCCGGTGATTCTTTTATTATACTTTTTTTTGTGAAAGTTTTTATTATATTATTTCAAACTCTATTAATCTAAATTTAAAATGTGAATTTTTTTAATTATTTGAACCTCTATTAATCTAAATTTTAGAATTTATCTTTAAAAATAAAATTTTTGGTCACACCATCAAGATGAAGCAGCACCTGCCATGCCATGCCACCATGAGCGCGGTGGACATCATGGTTTTATGAAAGTAGGTTTTTGAAGAGTTTATTTTAAATTTTAAAATAAAAAGATTCAAAAAATAAAAAAATGCTAGATTTGGATGATGAATAATTTGAGAATTAATATAGGTATAATAAGATGTAAAAATCTGAATCAAAAGAAAATTAAAAATGTGAAAAAAGTGAAAACCCGAAGAGAAAACAAAAATTCTGAATACAGGCAATAAGAAAAAATGCAGAGAAATCCACAACTCTTCCTCTAGATTATGAAACTTACTAGCTATAGTCCAAAGTTTAAAGACCACTACTCTCCAAACATCACTGATTCTTTCTCAAGATAAACTTACTGGCTATTTTTTTAGATGATCGACACCCACTAGCTATAGAGTCCAGAAATAAATTGGTAATTGAAAGAGAACTTGCGGAATCCTTTTCAAAATTTGCAACTTCCCAAACATGACCATACTAACGATTTTTGCTTCTTAAAGAAACTGAACTTTTGTTTAGACTTTAGAGGGAGGAATCTCAAACGTAGTCGCATGTAAGCTAGGTTGGTCTCCGTCATGTCTCCGTCATGTAAAAGCATCGGATTCTACTTCCAAACTCAAGCAACAAGCCTTTTATCTGGACCTAAGGATAGATGGAAGGTGAGGAGAATCGGAAGAGAAAGAACATCACGTAAAATAAGATTAGCCATTAACGTATGATTAATTAAGTATTAATTATTTTAAACTTAAAAAATAGATTAATATGATTTTTTAAAGTAACTTTTATATATATAATTTTTATAAAAAACATACCGTTTAGTAGTTTGGGAAACATACTCATAAAAAACGAGAATTTTTTTTGTCTCCCGGTTGATTCGAAGGAAGCTATGAAGGCTATGGGTGCCGGGTACCTCATGGCAAGCATATGGGCCACTCGGATAGAGGATAGGCCTAGCCTTGTAATTAGAGATATAATAGAGCTCGGCTGACTTTGCCTTGTGCTATAAGGAATATACAGTCCTAGTCGGACAGGACATATCTCTAAGAGGAGATCTCTTGGCTGTGATCCGGCTGGGACTCCTACCTTGTACCCTTGTCCCTCAGTATATAAGGATAGGCAGGGCGCTCCATAGGGATAGAATCATACACGACCACAAGAGTTCATCAGAACCATCACCGTATATCTTCAAAGGAATACATCCCAACTGGACGTAGGGTATTATCTCACATCAAGAGTCTAAACCAGTATAAACTCCCTGTATTCCTTTGCAATCCACCGAGTTTCGATCCGCTGACTAGCCCCATATTCATATTGCTGGTGTAAAACATCAACAGTTGGCCCGCCAGATAGGTGCTCCGGCGAGATTTACATCTACAAGCTCGATGGATCCAACAACAGGAGTCAATGGCGGCAAATTCTCCTCGGGAGACACAATAACTTTCGGAAGCCTCGACTTTGTCGCCGACTAGATCGGTAATCTCACCTTGGCTGACGTGGGCCTGATCCAACTGGCCGAGGAACCAGCTGACTCCGTGCCAGTTGGCCTACAAGACGCTGCAGCCACCCTCGTCGATTTGTTGCGGCGATCTACCACCTACCTGGGTCTCGGGACAACTCTCTCCTTTGGTGTTCGACTCGCGCTGGGCCTTGAGCCCGTCCGGGTTGGGCTAGAAAGGGGAAAGATCGTCAATCTTCCGTACAGACCCGGCGGCGCCGCGGGTCTACATCCTACGCGGCGGACCCGATCCCCTGCGGTTTAGTTTGGGTGTGGCTCAGAGCCACTCCAGATTGGATTTAGGGAGGTTGGAGTCGTCCTTACTCCGATCAACTATTCAGATTCCGACTCCAAGTCGGACAACGGTTCGAACACTAGTTCGGGCACCAGTCTGGCGAGTCTCCTTCTGCCCCGTGAGATCTTCATGGTATCAACCCCTCCGCTAGAGGTGCGCCGAGTACAACAGGGGCAAGAGAGGAAGCCCACCAACTATAGCAACAGGAGGAGGCCGAACGCGAGGCTCGCAACGACGAGCTACGCAAGGCTAGGTGAACCGCTCAGCAACAGATCCTCCAGACTCGAGTCGGTGACCACGACGTCTTCGTCACGCCTCAGCAGAACGTCGTGGCCGCTGCAACCCTGCTGGACACACTCCAGCTCTGGCCTGATCATTAGGCCACCCCAACAATAGCCAAGATCAAGACGATGATCATAGCTGTTGCCTGTCAGTAGCACCAGCAGTCGGGTGAAACACTTATACCGACCAACCGGTCGGGTTCTCCAGTGGCAATCTCGTTCACATTTGCACGATGTCGGGCGGCTGGCTCAAGTCAGCCGCACGAGGAGTCACAGCAAACATCACTTGGCAACACCAACAACAACAATCGGCGGCGTCACCAGAACGATCGCCGGTTCAACCAAGACCTCCGAAGACGTCTGCAACGCAATCTCTGCCACAACATCAACGCTCGGCACCGCAAACACGAAGAGAACAAGCGCCGCTAACTGGAGGACGAGCATGAGCGTTTCGGTCTCTACCACGAGCGGTTTAACCGTCGCGGCAGGAGCCGGAGCCCTCACGAAGATGAAGGCGTACCAGCCTTCACCCTAGAGCTACAAGATGTTGACTGGCCGTCGGGCTTCAAGCCTATGGGGATCGAGAAATACGACAGCAAGACTAACCCTGAGTCTTGGCTCACCGTATATACTCTGGCGATCCAAGCTGCCAGAGGTGACCACAAAGCCATGGCTAACTACCTCCTGGTTGCCCTGGCCGACTCAGCGACGACATGGCTAACAGGGCTCCCAAGACGATCCATCGGCTCCTAGGGGGGAACTCCGGGAACGCTTTATAGCCAACTTCCAGGGGACTTACAAGCGGCCATCTTCTGAGCACGATCTCTACCAGCTGCATCAGAGGAAGAACGAATCGCTCCGTGAGTTCATCAAAAGGTTCTCCGGGAAGCGCAACCAGATCCCCATGATCAAGGACGAGGTCGTCATCGCCGCTTTCCGCAAGGGAGTTAAAGACTTTCATCGCCAAATTCACTTGGAAGCCTCCAACCTTAGTCCGGGCCCTCTTCGATATGGCGAACAAGTATGCCGACTTAGCAGAGGCGGTTGCTGAAGCTCTCGACGAAAAGAAGGAGCCCCGATAGAAGGACCAAAAGGCGAAAGCCGACAACAAGTCATCATAGAACAAGCCTGGCAGCCGCAAGCGGAAGTCGGACAACGAGGTGGCCAATGTGGAGCGCACTTGGTCGCGGCCCCCAAGAAACAACGAATACTAGAAAGTGATGAACAGGCCTTGCCCCTTCCATCCCAAAGGCAAGCACGCGGCCAAGGATTGCTTCATGCTCAAGAAGTTTGCCTCCAAGCAAACTTCATCGTCTAGCGCCGACAAGGACAAAGACAAGCCAGATTCGGGCCCAGCCGACGATTTTCAAGATCCCTAGGCTGAGCTCAACCACATTTTTGGAGGGCCGTTTGCATATGAGTCCAAGAGAAAGCAGAAGCTTATGGCACGCGACGTCAAGCAAGCCTTCACCTGCGACAAGGAGAGCTGCGAGTTGGCTCAATTGCAAGAGGCGGCAGTCGGACGTAACAGCATTCGGCAAGCCGTCACAACTAAAGTCGAGGATGACCAAGTTTCGGCGAAAAAAGCAGCAAAGTCAGGAATTTCAGCGGACTCTGACACCAAGAAGATCCCCCTGGACCCTTCCGACCCCTCCAAGACTGCTCTAGTCGGGACCAGACTGGTAGACTCCAAATTGCAAATTCCTCTTGGACGACGAACTCCCAAAAGATCGTAGCGAATCCGAGAGGATTAAACGTTGAGGCAAATGTTTTCTTGTAGTCGGAGAAGACTTTTACCATCGAAGCGCATCTGGAGTCCTCATGCGCTGCGTCACATCTGAGGAGGGCAAGCAGATTCTGCAGTCGATCCACTCGGGCATCTGTGGCAACCATGCTGCATCAAGGATGTTAGTCGGAAAGGCTTACAGACAAGGATTTCTTCTGGCTGACTGCGGTAACAGACGCTAAAGACATAGTTCGCATATGCGAGGGATGCCAATTCTTTGCAAAGTAAACACATCTTCTAACTTAAGAACTTCAAACAATTTCAATCTCTTGGCCCTTTGCAGTTTGGGGGCTTGACATGGTCGGGCCGTTCAAGAAAGCGCCAGGAGGGTTCACACACTTGTTCGTCGCAGTGGACAAATTCACAAAGTAGATCGAGGCAAAACCCATTGCTACCATAACAGCAGCATGAGCAAAGGACTTCGTCATGAGTATTTTATACCGATTTGGAGTTCCCAACCGCATCATAACGGACAACGGCACTCAATTCACTGGCGGCATTTTTCATGATTTCTACGACGACTTCGGCATCAAGACTAGGGTATTTGACCGATTACAACCATATGCAGGGCGGTGGGTACAAGAACTCCCATCTGTTCTCTAGTCTCTAAGAACCACAGTTAGTCGGGCAACAAATCCCCTTTCTTTCTAGTCTATGGTGCTGGGGCTATGTTACCAACCTAGTTGGAGTTCGGCTCACCACGAGTTCAGGCCCACTCAGAAGATAAATCAAACAAAGACCGACTGGTCGAACTTGATCAGTTGGAGGAAGCAAGTGACATCACAACTATTCAGTCGGCAAGGTATCTTCAAGGCCTATGTCGTTATCGCAGTCGAATGTTCGTGGCTGCGCCTTTTTGGTGGGAGATCTTGTCCTAAGAAAAATACAAACCACCAAAGATAGGCATAAACTATCCCCGTTATGGGAAGGACCGTTCATTATCGCTGAGGTAACACATCCGGGCGCCTACCGACTAAAGATAGAAGACGGTGCCCTAGTCAACAACTCATGAAATATAGAACAACTACGTCCTTTCTATACCTAAGTCTTGTATTATGTTTTTATGCATGAATAAAGTGTTTTTCTCTGACTCACTATATCGCTTGTCCCAACCGAGTAGTGAGTCGGGGGCTGCATGTATTATATGCCTCGTTAATAAAATCTGAGCTTGTTTTATCTAAGTCACGAAGTTCTACAACAATTATACTAAGTTTGCCCGAGTAGAGCTTTGCGAGGTGAACGTTTTTTCCTAAGTTTATCTCGATCTATTCAGCGCAGACTACGTAGTTGGGTAAAGCTAATAATGACTCAGAATAAGCAAGTACTCGGCAGCATTTTACAGACATTTACAAAAGTCTTTACAAAAGTCATGTATGTTCATCAATGGACACCGACTGCATAATTGTTCTATTTTTACATGCCCAGGTCCCTGGTTGTTGCCTCCGTGGTTGGCCTCACCTGGCTGATTAGCTCCAGCGCCTCTTCAGGAGTTGTCTCCTCGGCAAAAACCCTCGCCAATGGCCTCGATGTCTACCTTAGGGTAGATCGATTTGGTCATTGCAAGAGCTTGGGCGACGCCGACAGCTACACGCTCATCTGAGTACTTCTTCAAGATACTCGGGGCTTCGTTGACGCGTTCGTGCACTTGGGTGACAGAACTAGAGCTGGACCAGGAGCGCCTTCACAGATTCAAGAATGACTTCCCGTGATTCTTTGATCAACTTAATTTCTTCCGCGAAGGCACCAAATTGAATCTGGGTGTTGGCTTTCGAAGCTGTTCTGATGCATCACAAAGATATTGGTTAACCAAGACAAGTAGTCAGAGCAACAAGCAGTCGGGCCAAGATCATGGTCAAGCAGGAGACTTACTGGCATAGTCGGCCTCCACCTTGGCTTTGGCCTTCTCCACCTCCTTCAGCCTTTTGTCCAGCTTTTCCCTCTCCTTTGTCTGGGCTTTTAGCTTGGCTTCGAGGGCTGCAATGCAAAATAGTCAAGAACTCAAGATTGCGGTCAAAACTTAACAAGGCAGTTGGGAATCAATAATACTGGGGAAATCTACTCGGGATTCACTCGGGAAGACAACATAGAAGACTTACTTCTGATCTTTTCAGCTTAGGCCCAGTTTTCATCCCTGAGATTGTCTACCGACCCCCTTAGCCATGTCTCCCTCTCTTGGCTGGTTCAGTCCAGGTCGTCCTTGGCTACCTAGAGCTGGCGCAGTTGTTGTAGTTGAGGGGCGAGCTCAGTCAGGACTTTGTTCATCTTTTTCGAGCGATCAATGATCTTCTGCTCAGCACAAACCGGGGGTAATCAAAGTCAGAAGATAGAATACCAGATCAATAGAAACTGTCAAGCACTCAACATGGCAAGATTTATTATGTACCTAGACTCCCTTGGATGCAGCAATTGCAGCATACATCAGATTTCTTTGCTCTCTCAGTGCTGCTTGCTCGTCATGCTCGTAGCTCTCTGCAACCCCCTCGGGGGTGACTCAGTATAATGTCCTTGGGAAATTGCACGGAGGGGCTTCGGACCTGGGGATATTTCCTTCATCAGAAGACGTCGATACTGTTGGCGATGGAGTCCTGGCCCTGAACTCAACAGCTGCATGGACTTCGGGTTTCGGCTCTGGGGCTGGAGCTACAATTTTAGCATCTGCTCCCTGGTTGACCGGCGCTGGTAGCTTTGCTGTCAGGACTACTTCAGCTTCAGTAGTTGGGGCCGCCTCTGGCTCGGTGGGTGACAGTACTGGCTCAGGCTCAGCTGGGATGGGCTCGGTGTCAGGAGCTAGTGGCATAGTCCCCTTGGGATCTATGTCAACTCGCTTCCTGCACAATATGTCAAATATCAAGACACTAACACATCATTCAAGATTCTCAGAAGATTGAAGATTTTTTATTATTACCTCTTGGAAGTCTTGAATTTCCATAGAGATGCTTCTGAGGACGTCGGCGAGGGGCTCGAGAGCCTGCTCGGCGGCGGCGAGCTGCCGATTGTTGGGCTAGTCGGCGTAGTAGTCGGCGGTGGCGAGTTAGCTGTAGCTGGCTCGGTGCCCGAAGCAGCCGACTACGGAGCCGGGTGCGACATCCTGGCCTAATTAGGATCTGGCCTATGTGGCACATGAGTGTTGTGTACACTTGATTAGTACCACCTTGCTAGTTGAGCAAGAGTTGAACCAACTTATAAGGCCTTGTCCCTCCAACCATAGCACTTCCGGGTTAACCCTTTTACACGAAGCGAGGACGAAAGTGTAAGTGGGGTGCTATGTGTAAGTGGGCCCGCCCGTCGGATGGGTTGGGCTACGCGGTTATAGAAGGCAGGCAGTTACAAATGGTATCAAAGCCGACCCTTGCGGTTGCACGTACAGGTCAGTGTGCGGGCATATGGCGCATGACGCATGACGCATGTGGGCTCTGTGTGAGGCACATGGCATGGCATATGGCGCCGGCACTGGACGTACGGACATGCGCTAAGAGGGGGCGCATTCTTGGACATTTGCCTATATACCTATGTGGCTATGCGGGTAAGTTGGACTGGCGGGGACGCTAGGTCCTTTGAGGGGGGTGTGTGCGACATCTTGGCCCAATTAGGATCTAGCCTATGTGACCCATGAGTGCCGTGTGCACTTGATTAGTACCACCTTGCTAGTTGAGCAAGAGTTGAACCAACTTATAAGGCCTTGTCCCTCCAACCATAGCACTTCCGGGTTAACCCTTTTACATGAAGCGAGGATGCAAGTGTAAGTGGGGTGCTATGTGTAAGTAGGCCCGCCCATCGGATGGGCTAGGCTGCGCGGTTCGGGAAGGCAGGCTGTTACACCGGGGCACTCGGCGGTGCTGGCCTTGGGCTCGGTGGCGCTAGCCTTGGGCTTGGTGGCGCCGGACGTGGACTTGAAGGCCTGGGGGCTGGACAGATAGGATCTTTGATCTTCAGGCTCCCCGGCGCTACACTCGGCATGCTCTTCTTCTTGCTCGGGTCTTCAATTGGTCTTTTCCCAGCCCCCTTAGAGCTGGGTTGGGCGGTAGAAGGGCTGGCTGGTCGCTTCGATTTTGTGGCCGACTGATCTTGGGAGTCATTATCAAACTTCTCACAGTCCTGCAAGTATTTCAACAATATATGTTTCGTGCATTGCAGAACAAGCCAAGACAGATATCAACAGATATTCATCACAGGTGAATAACAAGCTAGCATCAATATCTTCTAGGATACCTTTGGCCAGGGCCTGCCTTGGCAGTAAGGCTTGGGGGCGCGCTCCTCGTCCTCGGTCTCCACCACCCCATTGACGAAGAAGCCAAGCAAGGTATCAATAACCTTATTCTTGTTGGCTACATCGGGGTATTCTCGGCTGGGGTCATCTTTGCCTTAGTAGTCCCAGCCGAAATGGCTCCTGGCCTTCCGTGGTCTGGTGCGACGATTAAGGAAGCACCTTGCCACCCAAGGACCAGTTAGCCCCGTGCTCTTCAGGAGGTCAATCCTTTCCATCAGCTGGCATACCTGCCCCATTTCCTCATAGGTTGGCACTGATGACTAGCTTGGCAGGACGGTTGGTGGAGCACCAGTGAAAGGGTGTAGAGAGGGTTCAAGGTTTGAGCAGTAGAACCACTCTTTGTGCCAGCCCTTGAGCAACGTCTTCAGAGGAACGTTGAGATACGCCTTCTTCATTTCGTTTCTGAGCTGAAGACCGGCCCCACCGATGGTTTGAATTTTATTCTTGGACGGCTGGGGTTTGATGTGGAACAAGTACCGGAAAAAATTGAAATGGGGCTTAACCCCCAGAAATGCTTCGCACAGAGTAGCGAAGATGGAGATGTGAAGGATAGAGTTGGGATTCAAATTCACCAACTCTATTTGATAGAAAGACAAAAGCTGGCGAAGAAAATCTGAGGAGGGGAGGGCAAGACCGCGGTCGAAAAACGAAGTGAAGACGACGGTCTTACCAGATTTGGGCACTGGTATAGACTCCCCGTCCGCAGTGCACTAGTGGATGACATCTTGTTGCTGTAGCATCAACCGCTTCTCCAGCAGCTTCAGCTTCACCGGGCTGCAATCCGACATCGGCCAGATTCCAGCGGTCATATCGGGGAACTCAAATGGAGCTTTCGGCATCGTCGGGGGTGAGAAATTTGGGGGAATGGCTCATGGAGGCTAGGAATGGATGTGGCGGAGCAGATTCTGGTGAGTCTCGAGTGGGGGCGCAAGCTACAAGCGAACCCTAGCGAGGCGGAAAGCTCAAAATTTGGGCGCGGAGCTGGTAGGTGAAATGATTGGCGGACTGGAGAAGAAGGAGGGAATCTTTTCTCTCTCCCCCCGCTTTATAAAGCCTGTGCTGATAAATGGGTTTGGACCGACTAATTCAGTACTAGGCCACAAGATATGAGTTTCTAGATGGCATGCTTTATTGGGCCGATCGCTGGCTGTGTTAAAATCACAGTGCAGATGCTATTTACAGAAACCGATTAAATAATTAGATATGCTTCATGACAGCCTAATTGCTGGACACATGTGTTCAGATATCTGAATTATTTACCAGGTATTGAGGATATATCCTTATAAGGATCAACAGCTGGTCTCCATTAAAATTGGGGATGCAGGTATCTCTCAAGTACACCTGACCACATATTGGGTTAAAATCTATGAAGTGGTACTCGGCTTATATGCTTAGTTAAAAAATTGCTCTGAGCAAAAATTTTTCTAGCTGACATGATGTTGAAGAATCTAATTTCCGAGTAGTATAATACTCGAGAAAGACTAAAAGGTTAAAGATCTTTGACTTTATGTTTAATTGTTTTATAATTAAGCACAGAGTCGGGGGCTACACCTAATAGGTGCGCCTATTCAGTGCACACTATTTATATTTTTCCATGAAGCCTTTCATTGACTCATTGCTAGCCGATATGAAGCAGGACTTGGAGAAGAAGCACTCGAATGATGAGTACTCAGGAGCAAAGCACTCGGGAAGCCTTCACCAAGAAGGATGAGCACTCGGCATCAACTGTGACTCAACTATGAAGGTCTCAGGGGCTGTTGTGGAGGCCATGGGCCCTGGGTACCTCATGAGAAGCATTAAGGCCACTCAGACAGAGGATGGGCCTAACCTTGTAATTAGGTATACAATAGGGCTCGGCATACATAACCTTGTATGACAAGGAAAGGATACAATCTGTCGATGTTTTACACCGGCAATAAGAATATAGGGCTACTCGTCGGATCGAAACTCAGTGGACTGCAAAGGAACACAAGAGGTTTATACTGGTTCAGGCCCTTGATGTGAGGTAATACTCTACATCCAATTGTGGTGTATTCCTTTGAGAAAGTATGATTATGGTGATCGGGACGATCGTATGCTTCTTGGTCATGCCCTTAGGGGGCGCCCTGCCTCCCCTTATATACTGGGGGACAGGGTTATAAGGTAGGAGTCCCAGCCAGACTACGGCCAAGGGATCTCCTCTTAGAGATATAACTTGCCCGACTAGTACTATATCTTCCTTATCGTACAAGGTTAAGTCTGCCGAGTTCTATCATATCTCTAATTACAAGGCTAGGCCCATCCTCTGTCCGAGTGGCCCATATGTTTGTCATGAGGTACCCGGGGCCCATGGCCTCCACAGCAGCCCCTGAGACCTTCATGTTGAGTTATAGCTGATGCCAAGTGCTCCTCCTCCATGGTGAAGATTGCCCGAGTGCATTGTTCCCGAGTACTCATTGTCCGAGTTCTTCTTCCCGAGTCCTGTTTCATGTCAGCTGGCAGCGAGTATATGAAGGGCTCCATGTAGAAGTATGAATAGTGTGCGCCGAATAGGTGCACCTATTAGGTGTAGCCCCTAACTTTGTGCTTAATTGTCAAAGATCTTTAACCTTGTAGTCTTTCCCGAGTAGTATACTACTGGTATGTTAGACTCTTCAGCATCATATCAGCTGGAAATAATTTATAGTCTTTCCCGAGTAGTATGTCACTGGGAAATTAGACTCTTAAGCTTCATGTCAGCCGAAAAAAGTGTTTATAGTCTTTCCCGAGTAGTATACTACTCGGAAGTTAGACTCTTCAGCGTCATGTCGGCTAGAAAAATATTTGCTCATGGCAATCGTTGGCTAAGCATGTAAGCCGAGTACCACTTTATGGATTTTAATCCAATATGTGGTCAGGTGTACTTGAGAGATACCTGCATCCACAATTTTAATGGAGACCAACTTGTGATCCTTAGAAGGATATATCCTCAATACCTGGTGAATAATACAGATATCTGAACACATGTGTTCAGCAATTAGGCTTTCATGAAGCATATCTGATTACCCAATCGGTTTCTGTAGGTAACACCAGCACTATGATTTTAATACAGCCAGTGAGCGGCCCAAATTGAGCGTGTTACTGTAGAAATTTATATCTTGTAGCCCAGTATCAGATTCGCAGGCCCAAGTCCACCTATCTGTACAGGCTCTATAAAGGCGGGGGAGAGAGAGAAAGATTCCCTCATCTTCTCCAATCCACAAATCGCTTCATCTTCCAACTTCCGCGCTGAAATTTCGCCCTTTGCCTCGTAAGGGTTCACCATTGTTAGCTCTTCCCTCTCGAAACTCGGGCGATCCTGCTCCTCCGCGTCCATTCCAAGCCCTTGGTAGTATTTCCCCCAAATCTCCTCACCTCAAGCCATGCCGAGAGCTTTGGAAATCTCGGAGGTGCCTAATGGGACTTGGCTGACTTCGGATTACGGGTCGACTAAGTTGAAATACTTGGAAAGGTCACTGAGATTACAAAGCCGTGAAGTCATCCATTGTCGTCCAGTGGAAGGGGAATCGACTCTGGCACCCCAATCTGGTGAGGCTGTAGTTTTTGCCTCTTTTTTTGACCGGAGTCTTTCTCTTCCGTCTTCGGATTTTCTTCGCCAGCTTCTTGCCTTCTGCGACCTAGAGTTGGTGAATTTGAATCCCAACTCCATCTTGCAAATCTCTATATTCGTAACTCTG
Organism: Oryza meyeriana var. granulata; assembly: GCA_003991445.1. NCBI lineage: Eukaryota > Viridiplantae > Streptophyta > Magnoliopsida > Poales > Poaceae > Oryza > Oryza meyeriana. The sequence continues at coordinate 13,273 of RYFJ01003948.1, forward strand.
TGTGAATGCTTTCTGGGTGTGGAGCCCCATTTCAATTTGTTTAGATATTTGTTCCACATCAAACCTCAGCCCTCCAAAAACAAAGTCCAGGTGATTGGGGGGCCGGTATCCAGCTTAGGAGCGAGATGAAGAAAATCTATATCGATGTTCCCTTGAAAACTTCTCTTAAGGGTTGGCATAGAGAGTGGTTCTATTGCTTCTCTGCCCCTTTTTATTGGTCTGTCTCCAGGGGTTGTGCCCAACTGGTCGTATCAGTTGATTGGTAAAATCGACAAGTTGAAAAGCTCTGGGTTGACTGGTCCTTGGGTGGCCAGATGTTTCTTGAGTTGCCGCATCAGACCCTTGAAACTGAGAAGCCATTTCGGCTGGGATTACCAAGGCAAAAACGATTCCAGCCGAGAATACCGAGATCTGACAGATAAGCACAAGGTGACTGACATCTTGCTTGATTACTTCGCCAGCGGGGTGATCGAGACAGAAGATGAAGAGCGGGCCACGCCGGCTTACAACCAAAAAAGGCCTCATCCAGAGGTAATGCTTGCTAATGCTGACTTGCTGTCCATCCTTGACGAATGCTTGTGGATGTGTACCCAAGATTGCTCTGCGATGTGTGATGTATGTTGTTAAACTACTTGTAGGCATGTAAGGAGTTTGATGAAGACTCCCAAACTTTGTCGGCCGTGAAATCGAAGAAAAGACCGTTGAGTCCTTCTGCTGCCCAGCCCAGCTCCAAGAGAGCTGGGAAGAAACCTGTCGAAGACCCGGGCAAGAAGAAAATTAGCAGGCCAAGTGCCGCAGCCGGGAGCCTGAAGATTAAAGACACCGTCAGCGCAGCTCCCAAGCCGCCGAGTCCAAGACCGAGACCGGCGCCACTAGGCTCAGAAACATCGAGCCCATGGGTGGCACCACCGAGTACAAGGTCGTCAACGAGCCATAAAGCGGCGCCACCGAGCATCTCAGCGCCCCAGTCGGCCACACCAGAAATTGGGCCAACCAGGATAAAGACGCCACTGCCAACTGCCGCGCCATCCAGCCCGACAGCCAGCAGCCCTCCACTGTCGACATTTGGAACCCTTGGATGGAAGTTCAAAACCTCCAAGTGTAGGTGCCATGGCCCCCAGTACCTCATGACAAGCATATGGGCCACTCGGATAGAGGATGGGCCTGGCCTTGTAATTAGAGATATAGTAATCCCTAGCAGACTTTGCCTTGTACGATAAGGAAAACACAATCCTACTTGAGTGCGTTATATCTCTAAGAGGAGATCCCTTGGCCGTAATCTGGTTGGGACTCCTACCTTGTAACCCTGTCCCCCAGTATATAAGGGGAGGCAGGGCGCCCCCTAAGGGCAGGTTAAGTTGGTTCACCAGAATCACCACCATACATCCTCAAAGGAATACCACCACAACTGGACGTAGGGTATTACCTCACATCGAGGGCCCGAACCAGTATAAAATCTCCCTGTTTTCCTTTGCAATCCACCGAGTTTCCATCCGCTGAGTAGCCCCATATTCATATTGCCGGTGTAAAACATCGACAGTTGAGTAGCCCCTGAGACCTTCATAGTTGAGTCACAGCTGATGCCGAGTGCTCATCCCCCACGGTGAAGTCTTCCTGAGTGCATTGCTCCCGAGTACTCTTTGTCCAAGTGTGTCTTCTTCCCAAGTCCTGCTTCATGTCAGCTGGCAGCGAGGCTATGAAGGGCTTCATGTAGATGTATGAATAGCGTGCGCCGAATAGGCACACCTATTAGGTGTAGCCCCCGACTTTGTGCTTAATTGTGAAAACAATTAAACATAAAGTCAAAGATCTTTAACCTCGTAGTCTTTCTCGAGTAGTATACTACTGGTATATGAGACTCTTCGGTATCATGTCAACCGGAATATGATTTATAGTCTTGTCAAGTAGCATGTTACTCGTATATGGGACTCTTCAGCTTCATGTTAGTTGGAAAAGGGTGTTTATAGTCTTTCCTGAGTGGCGTCCTACTCGGAAGTTAGACTCCTCAGCATCATGTCAGCTGGAAAGAATATTTATAGTCTCTCCCGAGTAGTGCACTACTCAAAAGTTAGACTCTTCAGCGTCATGTCGGCTGGAATAATATTGCTCATGGCAACTGTTGGCCAAGCATGTAGGCCAAGTACCACTTTATGAAATTAAATCCATTGCGTGGTCAGGTGTACTCGAGAAAGATACATGCATCCCCAATTTTGATGAAGACCAGTTTGTGATCCTTATAAGGATATATCCTCGAGATCTGGTGCATAAGACAGATACCCAAACACATGTGTTCAGCAATTAGGCCTTCATGAAGCATATCTGTTTACCTCATCGGTTCCTGTTGGTAGCACCAGCACTGTGATTTTATCACAACCAGTGAGCGGCCCACATTGAGCGTGCTACGGTAGAAACTCATATCTTGGTGGCTGCTACCAAATAAGCCGGCTTGAATCGACCTACCCAGCATAGCTCTATAGAAGTAGCATCCATCGCATGTCAGGATGAGTACTCAAGCGTCGGTAACCGCAATCAGCCAGAGGAATCCTTATCTGCAAGCCTTTCCGACTTATGCTCTAGATGCAGCCTGGCTGCCACAGATGCCTGAGTAGGTATATTGCAGAATTTGCTTGCCCTCCCCAGGTGTGACGCAGTGCATGAGAACTCCGGATGTGCTTTGATGACATAGGTCTTCTCTGACTTCGGTAAAGCCGGATAAGGTACCCGAACCTTGCATTAGCTTAGGATTCGGTTGGCGACTCTCATGGGGCGTACCCTACTGTAACGACCGCATTTTATCTTTGTGCAAAACTATTTTAATAAAAAGCTAGATTCAAAAATTTGGCTCTTTAATCGATTTGGAAATTTTTGTGCCATGTGTGATCTCAAGAAAACTCCTAAAAATATTTAAAATAGCCCTAGAAGCCTCTGTAGAAGTCACCCAAATTTTTGCAGAATTTTTAAACTCTTTTAAAATCAATTTCCAAATACAAAACCTTCAAAATCTATTCAGAATCTTTCTCTGGAAATTATAAAATCGCACTGTGCTTACCAGGCCGACCTCCCTCCTTCTCGGCCTGGTACTGTGCCCCCTCTACGCAGCCTGCTCGGCCCAGGCGCGGGCGCGGGCGCGTGCGCGTGGATAAAATCCCACGGGCCCCGCACGTCAGCCGCTCGCCTCTGCCTCGCTTCTCGGCCGCTCGATGCACACGCGTGGACGGCCGGGATCCTCTCTGCCGCGTGACCCCGCTTGTCAGCACGGTAATAGTAGCATCGTCTTCCTCCCGCCGCTCGCTTCTCTCTCTCTTCTCTGGATTCCTCTTGATTCCTCCCTCTGTACCCTCTCTGCTCGTGCCCATCAATCACCCCGCCGCTCGTTGCACGGCGCGAGACACTCCGCCATCATCACCCCGCCGCTCGGCGCACGGCGCGAGACACCCCCGCCATCATCGCCTTGAGCCCAGAAACAAGACACAGTCCGCCGTCGCGTTTCTCCTCTGTGCCGAGCCTCGGAGATCGACACACGCGCCAGGTCACCTCGCCCATCACTTCGCTCCCTCCGCGTCTCGTTTTCTCTCTCTGCAGCCGGTGATGTGAGCCATGGCGCCCGGTGCCATTGATGAACCTCGTCGGCCGAGCTCGAGTTTATCTCCTCCCCCTCTGCCTCTGTCCTCTGTCCGCTAGCACCAGAGCTCCCCTATAAATAGGGCAACCCTCTTCTTTCGTCGGCCACCAAGAACCAAGCCCGAGCTAGCCGATCACCGCAATCCTCTCCCCGCCGCCGCCATTAATGTTCTGACCCGAGCTCCCCTCGCCGCTACAGACCCTCACCGGCCAATCTACCGCCACCACCGAGCTCCCCTAATCGCTAGGAAGCTCCATCGCCATTCCCCGCTGTCGTTTAGCCCCCACACCTGAAACGCCCAATTTCTCACTCCACCGTCCACCGTCACCGCCGCTTCGGTACTCGTTGTTGAAGGAGGTAAAACACAAATTAATCCCCTCCCCTAGCTTCCTAGCAACACACCGCACTTAGACCGCCCCTTCCCGAACCAATCCGCCGCCCAAATGGTCGCCGGTGACAAGCTCTTCTCTCCGCCGTCGCCGACGGTTCTGTGTCACCATCGCCGACCACCTTTCCCCGCCTGCTTGGCCAATCTGAGACGTTAAGCTAGCTCGCCGTTGTCCCTACTCCCTGTAGCCGTAGGCTGCTTGCCGATCCTCGCCGCCGCCGGCGAGATCGCTCCGGCGACCGTCGGCCATCGATCTCTCGGCCAGCCGTTCCCTGTACCCTGTCCGGCACCACTCATGGTCCCTGACATGCGGGCCCTACGCAATACCCCTGTCCAATGGGCCTGACTGCTTAGTCTCTTCCTCTGTCACTTCCAAGTGGGCCCTTTAAGTGCTCAATAATTAGGACTCCTTTTTACACTGACAGATGGGCCCCACACAGTACTCCCTTCTCCTCTCACTTCCATATGGGACCACCATGTCAGCCTCAGTGTCTCTTTCTCTCTCTGACCCAGTGACCCCACATGTTAGCCTCTGATCTATTTCCTTTATTTCTTTTTATTCCTTTTCTTTCCTAAAAGAGATTTTAAATCCCTTTTATTTTTAGAAAATAGCCCAAACTTTGAAAATTCATAACTTTTAAACCGTAGCTCCGATTGAGCCCATTCAACTCTCAAAATTTTTCTAAAATTGAGATCTACGCATTGGCACTATTAGTTATATAAAATAGGTTCTGATTCTTGGTATTTTTGTGTGTTTTCTTTTGCGACGCTTAGAGGCTGTTCCCAAGGAGCCAACGCAGGAGGATTTTGTCGAAGACCTGCAGGATCTCGAGCAAGGCAAGTCACCCTTGACCATATTGAACCTATGATTTAAAATGTATTTTACTTCTAAACTATGCATAATTAGGAACACGATTAATTTTCGGCCGCAATCCGTACTCGGATCTGTCCGGACTAACCCACTTGCTGCATTTGATCCTGCCTTGGATAAATTGATGACCTAATCCTTGTAACCCTGTCATCTTGATGTTCATACTTGTGTATGGACGTCGATGACACCCTTTATCTAAAATAAAATATGACGATGGGAAAAATCAGGGTTTTAGAATGATTTAAAAAGTCCTCGACACCCTTGGTCGAGAAGTTTGTGAAATAAAATAGTTTTACAAAAATTGGTCATAGGGCGTCGTTGCCTGTGTGGCTCCGACTCTGCATGATTTTTAAGGACCGTTTCCTTGAGGAATTGCACTGAGCATAATACAGTGCGACCACACGGGTGAAATGGGATGCCCCTGGCCAAGGAATTAGTAGACCCAGGGTTGGCTTGGTTGCCTTTGGACGTGGAGTCACCGGGGTAGCAATATGAGATGCACCCGCTGTTAACGCCAAAATTTGGCATGGTTCGCGTCGGACTCGGTTAAGGAAAGAAGTGATATCAGCTGTTGAGAGCTAATCCAGAAGAAGCCGGATTCGGGAAGGAATCATGAAGACCACGCTATGGCAGTTAATTACCTTATCTATAAATTAGGTAGTTTTGATAATTTTTAGGAAAAACCTGATCTCGTATCCGATCAGGGCTTGTTAGTTTTCCTTTTATAGATAGGAAGTTGTGTGCCGTGTCCTATAAGGACTCTTGTAACTCGGGGTATATATACGTATGCCCGGGTGCCTTGTAAATCATCTCAACGATCAATACAATTCGGCGCATCGCCACCCTTTACCAACGGGTTCTTGCTTCTCGAGCCGGGCTGCATCGGTTAGGTCCGAACTCCAGCGAGAGGGTAAGTCTCGTTACCCCGGCTACCAATCGGCTAGGACTTCCTCGGTTAGGTCCGATATTCTAGTCGGTATATGGTAGCCGGCTTACCACGATATATCTGCTTTGTCTACGGCTGCATCGGTTCGGTTCGATCTCTTAGGCCTATCAGGTATATCACATCACGCGTGCGTAGATCTTATTAGCTTACTGGGAGTAGCTTATCGTCAGTTTGTGCTGCATCGGTTGGGTCCGACCTACTAAACTGTCGCGATAAGTTGGTCCTGCTAGGTTGATGTTTTTTGCGCAAGTGTTTTATCGGAATGTATAGCCGATAAGTTATCTTATTACATCACAGTTGCATTAGATCTATCGGTTTGTTGAGGTTCCTTTACTATTATCGATCTGTGCTGCATCAGTTAGGTTTGAACTACTAGATCGATAATAATAGATTTATCCTTGTCGAGCCGATCGGTGTGTATGCGACGTTCTATCGGAGTGCTTAGCCGATAGGTTATCTTTTTATAAAGCCGACTGTATTATCCTTACTGTTTTGGTCATCTACATTATCATCGGTTTTCTAGCCGATGCACATGTGTTTCCTTGGCAATCGGCTAGTTTACTATTTTGCCTATCTATTTTATCATCGGCTTCTAGCCGATGCACATGTTATACTGACAGCTTATCCATTTGTTTATAGCGCTATCGGTTTCCTAGCCGATACACAGGTGCCATCGGCTATCGGCTACGAGGAGTCTATATCAGTCCGTATCGGCCGATAGCCGATGTGCAATTGCTGCTGGTAGTCGGACGCGAGCACAAGCGAGGAACCGGGAGCGAGAACCCGAGCACGAGACCCGGGCGCGAGTACAGGCGAGGGCCCGGGCACGAGCATAGCGGTGGTCGGCTGGAAGGAATCCGTATCGGCTTACTGGCCGATTGGATCAGTAATCTAATTTCTTCATCTCCTTGTCAATTGCGAGGTCAAATTGACTGGCACGCCTGCGAACCTCAAGATTTTAGGACCTGCACTGGAGCTAAGCAGATCTCCCAGGCCTTCGTATGTTCAATCGCATCAAACCAGATCATCAACAAGCTTCTTGGCACACCCGGTGGTTTTTGGTGCGAACATATTTTTGGCACGCCCGGTGGGACACAGAACTTCGACATGGTTGGAAAAGAGGTCAGCAAAGATGATACAATCCCAGTTACAATGGAAGACTTGACCGAAGAACAGAGACAACAAGTGGAGCAGAACATCGATGATTTTCGGAAGCTTTGTCTAGAATCCTTCGGTATGACAGATCAAGGGCTGATTCAGAAGTCGTAATTTCCAAAGCCTGTTTTTATTGACGAATCAAGCCATATATCGCCTACAAGTTCACAGAAGCCGATCCAAGACATGTTTAATAAAGCAGTTTATCATGCGTTGACCGATCAATCTGGGATATTGGTGAACACATTACAGAGCTTGATCAAGAAGGCGGTAGAGCCGATTCAAATACCCGGGGGGCATCAACAGAGTTATTCAGAAGCTGTTCCTGAGTACAATTATCAGAGGGAATATCAGAATCGGAATCGGCCACAAACTCCACCTCTGCGTTATCACGACGAAGATCCAAGAGAAGATTTATCAGCAAGAATCATAGAGGTGATGAGATAGCAATTCGGTCTAAGACCGAAGGAGGAAATATTTATGTATCGGCCTCCATATCCAGATTGGTTTGATAGAGCTCCGTTGCCGCGCCGATACAGAGTACCAGACTTCTCCAAATTCTCAGGGCAAGATGATGTATCTACAGTGGAGCATGTCAGCCGATTCCTGGCGCAGTGCGGAGAAGCATCGGCTGTAGAAGCTTTGAGAGTTAGACTCTTTCCGTTATCATTATCCGGATCGGCCTTTACATGGTTTTCTTCATTGCCACCTAACTCAGTTCGAAGTTGGGCCGATCTGGAAAAGCAATTCCACAAGTATTTCTTTATGGGAAGTCAGGAGATGAGTTTGATAGACTTAACATCGGTAATACAGAAGCCGGAGGAATCAGTCGCAGAATATATCCAGCGGTTTCGTAATGTTAGAAGCCGATGTTATAGTTTAAGTCTGGATGATGCACAGCTGGCCGAGTTAGCATTCCAAGGTTTGTTGGCTCCGATTAAGGAAAGATTTTCATCAGAAGACTTTGAGAGCCTAGCACACCTAGTACAGAAGGTATCGGCTCATGAAAGCCGATTTCAAGAGGCCAGGAAAGAATATTGAGGCCCAAACAGAAGAATTTCGAAGTTTGATAACAAACTCCGAAATTGGGGGGCATGTGTTAACGCCAAAATTTGGCATGGTTCGCGTCGGACTCGGTTAAGAAAGAAGTGATATCAGCTGTTGAGAGCTAATCCAGAAGAAGCCGGATTCGGGAAGGAATCATGAAGACCACGCTATGGCAGTTAATTACCTTATCTATAAATTAGGTAGTTTTGATAATTTTTAGGAAAAACCTGATCTCGTATCCGATCAGGGCTTGTTAGTTTTCCTTTTATAGATAGGAAGTTGTGTGTCGTGTCCTATAAGGACTCTTGTAACTCGGGGTATATATACGTATGCCCGGGTGCCTTGTAAATCATCTCAACGATCAATACAATTCGGCGCATCACCACCCTTTACCAACGGGTTCTTGCTTCTCGAGCCGGGCTACATCGGTTAGGTCCGAACTCCAGCGAGAGGGTAAGTCTCGTTACCCCGGCTACTAATCGGCTAGGACTTCCTCGGTTAGGTCCGATATTCTAGTCGGTATATGGTAGCCGGCTTACCACGATATATCTGCTTTGTCTACGGCTGCATCGGTTCGGTTCGATCTCTTAGGCCTATCAGGTATATCACATCACGCGTGCGTAGATCTTATCAGTTTACTGGGAGTAGCTTATCGTCAGTTTGTGCTGCATCGGTTGGGTCCGACCTACTAAACTGTCGCGATAAGTTGTTCCTGCTAGGTTGATGTTTTTTGCGCAAGTGTTTTATCGGAATGTATAGCCGATAAGTTATCTTATTACATCACAGTTGCATTAGATCTATCGGTTTGTTGAGGTTCCTTTACTATTATCGATCTGTGCTGCATCAGTTAGGTTTGAACTACTAGATCGATAATAATAGATTTATCCTTGTTGAGCTGATCAGTGTGTATGTGACGTTCTATCGGAGTGCTTAGCCGATAGGTTATCTTTTTATAAAGCCGACTGTATTATCCTTACTGTTTCGGTCATCTACATTATCATCGGTTTTCTAGCCGATGCACATGTGTTTCCTTGGCAATCGGCTAGTTTACTATTTTGCCTATCTATTTTATCATCGGCTTCTAGCCGATGCACATGTTATACTGACAGCTTATCCATTTGTTTATAGCGCTATCGGTTTCCTAGCCGATACACAGGTGCCATCGGCTATCGGCTACGAGGAGTCTATATCAGTCCGTATCGGCCGATAGCCGATGTGCAATTGCTGCTGGTAGTCGGACGCGAGCACAAGCGAGGAACCGGGAGCGAGAACCCGAGCACGAGACCCGGGTGCAAGTACAGGCGAGGGCCCGGGCACGAGCATAGCGGTGGTCGGCTGGAAGGAATCCGTATCGGCTTACTGGCCGATTGGATCAGTAATCTAATTTCTTCATCTCCTTGTCAATTGCGAGGTCAAATTGACTGGCACGCCTACGAACCTCAAGATTTTAGGACCTGCACTGGAGCTAAGCAGATCTCCCAGGCCTTCGTATGTTCAATCGCATCAAACCAGATCATCAACAAGCTTCTTGGCACACCCGGTGGTTTTTGGTGCGAACACCCGCGGGATCCTGAGTACGAGGAGTCTGGGACTCGCTCGGTACTTGGTCTGGGACCCGTCCAGTTGGCTTCAGGCAATCCTGGAGACACTTCGGAAAGGCCTTGTCGTGAACCTCCCCGCTTAGCCAGCGTGGGAGTAAGCTCGCGTCGTGTGGGAAAAGCGTACACCCTTTGCAAAGGATTGTTATGAACTATTCGAATAGCCGTGCCCACGGTCATGGGCGAATGTGAAGTGATTCCTCTAGCGTAGACTTTCATTTACAAATATCTGTGCAATTGTTTTGCGGGTTGGGAATCGTTACCAGAATCAGTCTGTATGACTGATGGATGGCCTGTGTGGCCTGAAACGGGCCTAAGTGACCCGGGGTGTTGGATGACACCAGAGTTGAGTTGCTTGAGTTAAGTGATGAGTTTTGAAATGAAGAGAATCCACCTAAATGGACGTACCAGAGGAGGGTACGCTCCGAATCGGAAATTGTGACAAGTCTCAGACTTGTGGAATGGGTCGAGACGCGAGTCTCTTCCCGATTAACTTAATTGTGGTGAGTTGTTGCAAAGCAACTCACGGAATGGATTGAGGCGTGAGCTTCTTTCCCACAACTTAAAGAGCACACTTAGAGTTTTAAAACTACAAAGTCTTTAAAAACCCCTCTTGCGAAAACAACCCTAACCTTCCTTTGCTAACCTTGCATGCCACAAAGTTTCTGTGACTTGCTGAGTACCCCGTGTACTCACCCTTGCTCATCTTCTCTCAGAAGTCCTTGAAGATGAAGACCCTACCCTCAGTGAGTTCTACCAAGAGCAAGCCGAGTACGAGGAGTTTTAGGGTTTCAGTCTAGGTCCCCAAGCCATGCTTGTGGGTATAGGTCTACCCGTGTATCTTTTTCCGCTGCCTACTTTTGTAATGTATCGTTGCATGTCTCGGGGTTTGTCCGAGGCTGCAACTTATGTAAGGACTATGTTCGATAAATAAAGCAGGTTTGGCTGTAATCCACCGATGTCCTGTATGTACCAGCTAGTCTCCTGGGACTGGTACAGGTATTACAGGTAACAACGTTCCCCTTCTGTTAACCTGTACGGGTTAGCGGGAGAGGGACGTTACACCTACCCAACAAAGTTATGGCCAAATAAGGTACCTGAATCTCGTAGGATTCGGCTGGCGACCTTCGTGGGGCGTACCCAACTCAGCGAAGTTGTACCTGAGCCCCGACTGGCGCCGGAGGTCGGTTGTTAGCTAAATAAGGTATCCGAACCTTGCATTAGCATAGGATTCGGCTGGCGACCCTCATGGGGCATACCTTACCCAACCGAGTTGTGACCGAATAAGGTACCCGAACCTAGCATTAGCATAGGATTTGGCTAGCGATCCTCATGGGGCGTACCTCACCTAGCCAAGTGGTATACAACCCCCGACTAGCGCCGGAGATTGGTTGTTAGCTCACATGGAGCGTAGTCGGGGAAGATGACGTCCCGACTGGCGCAAGTGCCCGGTTAATAGCCCTCATGGAGCGTTCTGAGCATATCTTGGTAGAATGGTCTAGCCCCCAAGCGTAGGAGATAGGCTCGTAGCCTTAAATTCCTGTCACGCGTATCCGGAACTGGCCCTGCAATATAAACATATCGGATGAGTAGCATCTGATGATGAAACCAATCACCTGAATAAAATGTATTTTACAATATATGTAAATACATGTTCTTCCTCTTGTTGATATTAATTTTCCCGAGTAGTTGACCCCTTACGTTTAAGCACTCTGCCCGACTAGTCATAGCCCCCTAGCGTCAGGAGTTGACTCATGGCTCTTTCCCAGACACGCGTTTTGGGTGACTTGAGTTCGTCTTTCATGGAGCAAAGTTTCACGGATTAGGATTTATGCTACTCGAGTACTTTTGCAATCATTTAAGAGCAAAAATAGAAAAAAGTGCAGCTTGTACACCTATTAGGTGTAAGCGGCTGCGGCATTGGCGAGGCCAAGTGAGGAAATATTTATCAGAAAGCGACTTAGCTATTCGGTATTTGGAAGTGGGATGGCATCCTTGCGTTTGAGCTTGTGAGTCCCCGAGCATGTCACTTGTTGTTTTGATAATCTTCAGTTGTTGAAGGTCGAAGACGGTTGTGACCGACTCCCACAATGAAGCCGTCTGACTTGCGTTTGCGATTCCCTGCTTTAGTCGGGACCATGTCGTCGGTGCCCTCCCGCTTCTTCTGTCAGGGTGCCTTCTTGTCATCTAGGGCCTGAGCAATAGTGTCGGCCGAGTCGGTGTACTTGTTTGCCATGTCGAATAGAGCCTTGACAGAGTTGGGAGGCTTCCGAGTGAATTTAGCGATGAATGAGGTGTCTTTGACTCCTTTTCGAAAGGCGGCGATGACGACCTCGTCCTTGATCTGGTGAACCCTCGATGTGAGGTAATACCCTACGTCCAGTTGTGGTGGTATTCCTTTGAGGATATATGGTGTAGATTCTGGTGAACCAACTCAACCTGTCCTTAGGGGACGCCCTGCCTCCCCTTTTATACTGGCGGACAGGGTTACAAGGTAGGAGTCCCAACCGGATTACGGCTAAGGGATCTCCTCTTAGAGATATAACGCACCCAACTAGGACTATGTTTTCCTTATCGTACAAGGCAAAGTCTGCTAGGGATTACTATATCTCTAATTACAAGGCCAGGCCCATCCTCTATCCGAGTGGCCCATATGCTTGTCATGAGGTACCGGGGGCCCATGGCACCCACACCAAGAGGTAAGTAACTTTAAATCTTCTAAAAATATTGTTTAGTATAGCAATGTCTTGACATTTGACTCATCGCACAGGAAACAGGCTAATATTGATCTCAAGGAGACCACACCAGCTGCTCCTGCTATTGAGCCAGCCCTAGCTGAGACAACGCCAGCGGTCTCATCTGCCGAGTCGCTGCCCACCCCAGTTGCAGAAACTGAAGTGGTTTCGACAGCAGGGCCACTAGTGCCGGCTGACCAAGGGGCAGATACCGAAGCTGCTGCTCCAGCCCCTAAGCGAGTTTGCGAAGCCCCAGCAGCCACCGAGTCGAGGGCCAAGACCTTGTCGCCGTCCGTGTCGTTGTCATCTTCAGATGAAGCAGATCTCCCCAGGCTTGAAGCTCCTCCCCACAGATTCCCGAGAACATTCCATTGGGTATCTCCCGAGGGAATTGCGAAGAGCTATAAGCATGATGAAGAGGCAGCCGAGAGGGAGCGCGAAGTTCTTCTTCGTGCCGCAATCGCCGCGTCCCGGGGGGTCCAGGTATGACTTTCGCCACAATGAGTTCTTGACAGTCTTCTTTGTGTTATTGTTCCGCCTTTTGACTCTGCTTTGCTCTGTTTCGCTCTGAGCAGAAGATTGTCGACCGCTCGGAGAAGATAAACGAGGTCTTGACCCAGCTTGCCCCCTAGCTCCAACAATTGGGCCAGCTCCAAACCTCGAAGGCCAACTTGGAACGGTCTAGCCAGGAGTGGGAGACTTGGCTGAGGGGAGCAGTTGACCAGCTCAGGGGTGAGAATTGGGCCCTAGCCAACAAGATCAGAAGTAAGTCTCCTATATTTGTCTTCCCGACTAAGTCCCATGTATATTTCTCCAACTTGGTCATTTCCCAACTGCCCGGTTGTGTCTTGACTGTAATCTCGAGTTCTTGACTATTCTGATATACAACCCTCGAAGCTGAGTTGAAGACCCGAACAGAGGGAGAAACCAAGCTGAAGGAAGCCGAGAAAGCCAAAGCCGAACTCGAGAAAGACAAAGCCGAACTGGAGAGGGCCAAAGGCAAACTCGAGAAAGAAAAGAATGAACTGGAGAAGGCCAAAGCCAAGGTGGAGGCCGACTACGAAAGTAAGTCTTCCCTCTGACAATGATCTTAACCAATCCTTTAGGTACCCCGACTACAGTTTTGGCTAACAAGTTTACTTGTCAATGAATCTGAGCAGTTGCAAGAGCCAACGCCCAAACTCAGTTTCAAGCCTTTGCAGAGGAGATCAAGATCATCAAGGAGTCACAGGAGATTCTTGCCGAGTCCGTGAAAGGGCTCCTTGATGTTATGGATCCTCACTATGTGGGAACAAGCTCCAACACAATCTCCCAGGTGCAGGCACGCCTTAATGAAGCCCCGAGTATCCTGAAGAGGTACTCGGATGAGCGTGTTGTCGTCAGCGTGGCCTAGACCCTCGCAATGACCAAGTCGATCTACCTCAGGGCAGATCTTGAGGCCATTGGTGAGGGGTTTGCCGAAGAGACAACACCTGAGGAGGCATTGGAGTTGATAACCCAGGCGAGGCCGATTGCAGAGGCGATCACCAATGACCTGGGAATGTAAGAACAATCCGTCATGCAGTCGGTGTATATAAAGTTTTTGTAAGGACATGTGTAAATATATATGCAATGCCGCCGAGCTCTGAGATTTTACTTAGTTATCATTAGCTTTACCCGACTGTATGGTCTACACCGAGTTAGTCTATAGGAACTTAATAAAATCATTCATCGCAGAAAGCTGTACTCGGGCAAACGTAACAGAGTCGTTGTAAAACTTCATAACTTAAGTAAAACAGGCTCGTATATTATTGACAAAGGACATATAATGCATGCAGCCTCCGACTCACTACTTGGTTGGAACAAGCGGCGTAGTGAGTCAGAGAAAAACTGTACACATGGGAAAAAAAAATATAAAACTCAGGTATAGAAAGGACGTAGCTGTTCTATATTCCATGAGTTGCCGACGAGGGCACCGTTTTTGGTCTTCAGTCGGTAGGCGCCTAGCCGTGTAACTTTGGCGATAATGAACGACCCTTCTCATATTGGGGATAGTTTATGCCTGTTTTTGGTGGTTTGTATTTTTCTCAAGATGAGATCCCCGACCACAAAGGCGCGGCCACGGACATTTCGACTGTGATAACAACGCAGGCCTTGAAGATACCATGCCGACTGGATTATTGCGATGTTCCTCGCTTCTTCCAACTAATCTAACTCGACCAGTCGGGTATTGTTTGATCCATCTTCTGAGTAGGCTCGAACTCGCGGAGAGCTGAACTCTAACTCGGTTGGTAACACGGCCTTAGCACCATAGACTAGGAAGAAAGGGGATTGCCCTGTGGCCCAACTATGGTTCTTAGAGACCAGAGAACAGATGGGAGTTCTTGTACCGTCCGCCCTGCATATGGTTGTAATCGGTCGAATATCCTAGCCTTGATACCTTGTAAGACCATGCCATTGGCACGCTCAACTTGCCTATTGCTCCGCGGATGTGCCACAGAAGCATAACAGATCTTGATGCCGAAATCGTCACAGAAATCTTAAAATACGCCGCCCATGAACTGAGTACCGTTGTCCGTTATGATGCGGTTAGGAACCCCAAATCGGTATAATATACTCATGATGAAGTCCTTTGCTCGTGCCGCTGTTATGGTAGCAACGGATTTTGCCTCAATCCACTTTGTGAATTTATCCACTGTGACGAACAAGTGTGTGAATCCTCCTGGAGCTTTCTTCAAAGGCCCGACCATGTCAAGCCCCCATACTGCAAAGGGCCAAGAGATTGGGATGGTTTGAAGTTCTTGGCCTAGAAGATGTGTTTGTCTTGCGTAGAATTGACAACCCTCGCATGTGCGAACTATGTCTTTAGCGTCTGTTACTGCTGTTGGCCAGAAAAATCACTGTCTGTAAGCCTTTCCGACTAACGTCCTGGATACGGCATGGTTGCCACATATGCCCGAGAGGATCGATTACAGGATCTGCTTTCCCTCCTTGGTTGTGACGTAGCGCATGAGGACTTCGGATGCACTTCTTCGGTACAGGTCTTCTTCGACTACTAGGAAACATTTGCTTTGACGTTTGATTTGTTCAGCTTCGCTGCGATCTTCTGGGAGTTCATCGTCCAGGAGGAATTTGAGAACAGGAGTCCGCCAATCTTGGGATATGATCAGTCCTTCGTTTGTTGCTAGGGTAGGTTCATACCCCGACTATTCTAGCACTGGTTTGTTCTTGACGGATGGCTCCATTAGTTGCTCGACAAAGATCCCGGTTGGGACCACTTCTCTCTTGGATCCCATGTTAGCCAATTCGTCTGCAGCGTCGTTGTATTGTCGTAAGACGTGTGTTATCTCCAGCCCGTAGAACTTGTTTTCTAGCTTTTGGACCTCCTAACAGTACGCCGCCATAGTATCATCGAGACATGTCCAGTCTTTCATGACTTGGTTCACCACGAGTTGAGAGTCTTCCTGTACAACAAGTCGGCAGATGCCGAGTGATATTGCGATGCGGAGCCCGTAGATGAGTGGCTCATACTCGGCGACATTGTGGGAAGCCGGGAAGTGGATCTGGAGAACATACTTGAATTTTTCGCCGGTGGGTGATGTCAGTACGACGCCAGCCCCAGTGCTGCTGATCCGTAGAGAACTGTCGAAGTATATTGTTCAGTACTCAAGCTTGCCTGCTATTGTAGTCGTCTGAACTTCTGTCCACTCGGCCATGAAGTCGGCTAGAGCTTGAGACTTGATTGATGTCCATGGCTGAAAGGTGATGTCGAACGCCATCAACTCGAGCGCCCATTTAGCGATTCGGCCGGTGGCCTCGTGGTTGTACAGGACATCCCCGAGTGGATACGATGTGACCACTGTGACTTGATGCGACTGGAAATAGTGCACCAGCTTCCAGACAGTGATGAGTAGGCCATATAGCAGCTTCTGGACCTGAGGGTATCTCATCTTTGAGTCGGCTAGGACCTCGCTGACAAAGTAGACTGGCCGTTGAATTTTCTGGATATGACTCATTTCAGATCGCTAGACCACCAACACCGTGCTGACTACTTGAGTGGTTGCCGCCAGATATAGCATTAATGGCTCTTGGGGCAGAGGTGATGCCAACACTGGTGGTGATGTGAGAAATTTCTTGAAGTCTTCGAAGGCTTGCTGGGCTTCGGGAGTCCATTGAAAATTATATACTTTCTTCAGTAATTTGAAGAAGGGCATGCCCTATTCGCCCAGTCGGGAGATGAATCGGCTGAGTGTCGCTGTAGCCTGTCAGCTTCTAGACGTCCTTCTGGCTAGTCGGGGGTGCCATGTTCATGATTGCGTTGATTTTCTCTGGATTGGCCTCGATGCCGCGGTGTGATACGATGAAGCCGAGTAGCTTTCCGGATGGCACACCGAAGGCGCATTTTTCTAGGTTCAACTTCATCTTGAATCTTCGAAGATTTTGGAAGGTTTCCTCCAAGTTGGCGATGAGGTCTTCTTTGTACTTTGTCTTGATCACCACATCATCGACGTATGCCTCCATGTTGCACCCGATCTCAGTGTGTAAACATCGCTAAATCGCTCGTTGATACGTTGCTCCAGCGTTTTTCAAACCGAACGGCATGGTGATGTAGCAGTATGCTCCAAACGGCGTGATGAAAAAAGTCTTTAGGTAGTCCTCCTCCTTCAAGTTGATTTGATGGTATCTCGAGTAGCAGTTGAGAAAGTTGAGAAGTTCACACCCCGTGGTTGAGTCCACCACCTGATCAATTCTCAGTAGACCAAATGGGTCTTTGGGGCACGCCTTGTTTATGTCGGTGTAGTCGATGCACATGCGCCATTTACTGTTCTTCTTCCAGACCAGGACTAGGTTTGTCAGCCAATCCGGGTGGTAGACCTCTTTGATGAACCCGGCTACGAGGAGTTTGGTTATCTCCTCCCGGATAGCATCTTTGCGGTCCTGTACGAAGCGCCGTAGCTGTTGCTTGACTGGCTTGGTGTCCATCTTGACGTTGAGGGCGTGCTTGATCACCTCCCGTGGTACCCCAGGCATGTCGGAAGGCTTCCAACCAAAAATATCCCTGTTCGCCTAGAGGAAGGTGACGAGCGCGTCTTTCTATTTGGGGTCAAGTCCGGTCCTGACTAGGGCAGTCTTGGAGGGGTCGGAAGGGTCCAGGGGGATCTTCTTCGTGTCAGAGTCCGCTGAAATTCCCGACTTTGCTGCGTTTTTCGTCGGAACCTGATCATCCTCGACTTCAGTTGTAATGGCTTGCCGAATATTGTCGCGTCCGACTTCAGTTTGATGTTCTTGACAACCGGGTCCAGGACGAGTGGATAGTGTCCCGGGTGTGTAACCCGATCGGGGTGATCTGCGCGGTCGAACGTGATAGGCGTCTCTGACCAACACAAATATTGGGGGTGTCTGCTGTAGAGACCGAGTTGACGTCGCGTGTTGTTAGCTTCTACTTCCTTTTGGACTCGTACGTAGTCAGCCCTCCAAAGATATGGTGGAGCTCAGCCTGGGGATCTTGAAAGTCGTCGGCTGGGCCCGAATCTGGCTTGTCTTTGTCTTTGTCGGCGCCAGATGCTGAAGTCTGCTCAGAGGCAAATTTCTTGAGCATGAAGCAGTCCTTGGCCGCGTGTTTACCCTTGGGATGAAAGGGGCAAGGCCCGTTCATCACTTTCTGGTATTCGTTGTTCCTTGGGGCTCGCGACCGAGTACGCTCCAGTTTGGCCACCACGTTGTCCGACTTCCGCTTGCGGCTGCCGGATTTGTTTTGTGCTGGCTCGTTGTCGGCTTTGGCCTTTTGGTCCTTTTGCCGGGACTCTTTCTTGTTGTTGAGGGCCTCAGCGACTGCCTCGACAGAGTCTACGTACTTGTTCACCATATCGAAGAGAGCCCTGACAGAGGTCGGAGGCTTCCGAGTGAACTTGGCAATGAACGGGGCGTCTTTGACTTCCTTGCGGAAGGCGGTGACGACAACCTCGTCCTTGATCATTGGGATCGAGTTGCACTTCTCAGAGAACCTTTTGATGAACTCACGAAGGGACTCGTTCTTCCTCTGGTGCAGCTGGTAGAGATCGTGCTCGGAAGACGGTCTTTCGTAAGTCCCTTGTAAATTAGCTATGTGTCGATGTTTTACACCGGCAATAAATATATGGGGCTACTCGGCGGATGGAAACTTGATGGATTGCAAAGGAACACGCAGAGATTTTATATTGGTTCAGGCCCTCGATGTGAGGTAATACCCTACGTCCAGTTGTGGTGTTATTCCTTTGAGGATTTGCGGTGGTGATTCTGGTAAACCAACTCGACCTATCCTCATGGGGCGTCCTGCCTCCCCTTACATACTGGGGGATAGGGTTACAAGGTAGGAGTCCCAACTAGATTACGGCCAAGGGATCTCCTCTTAGAGATATAACGCACCCGACTAGGACTGTATATTCCTTTCTATACAAGGCAAAGTCTGCCGAATCTAGCTATATCTCTAATTACAAGGCTAGGCCCATCCTCTATCCGAGTGGCCCATATGCTTGTCATGAGGTACCTGGGGCCCATGGCACCCACAGTAGCCCCTGAGACCTTCATAGTTGAGTCACAGCTGATGCCGAGTGCTCATCCTCCACGGTGAAGTCTTCCCGAGTGCATTGCTCCCGAGTACTCTTTGTCCGAGTGAGTCTTCTTCCCGAGTCCTGCTTCATGTCAGCTGGCAGCGAGGCTATGAAGGGCTCCATGTAGAAATATGAATAGTGTGCGCCGAATAGGTGCACCTATTAGGTGTAGCCTCCGACTTTGTGCTTAATTGTGAAAACAATTAAATATAAAGTCAAAGATCTTTAACCTTGTAGTCTTTCCCGAGTAGATTACTACTGGTATATGAGACTCTTCGGTATCATGTCAACCGGAATAAACTTTATAGTCTTGTCGAGTAGGGAACTACTCGTATGTAGGACTCTTTGACTTCGTGTCAGTCGGAATGTATGTTTATAGTCTTGCCGAGTAGGATGCTACTCGTATATGGGACTCTTCAGCTTCATGTCAGCTGGAAAGGGGGTTTATAGTCTTTCCCGAGTGGCGTCCCACCCGGAAGTTAGACTCCTTAGCATCATGTCAGCTGGAAAGAATATTTATAGTCTCTCCCGAGTAGTGCACTACTCGAAAGTTAGACTCTTCAGCGTCATATCAGCTGGAATAATGTTGCTCATGGCAACTAATGGCCACGCATGTAGGCCGAGTACCACTTTATGAAAATAAATCCACGGTGTGGTCAGGTGTACTCGAGAAAGATACCTGCATCCCCAATTTTAATGAAGACCAGCTTGTGATCCATGTAAGGATATATCCTCGAGACCTGGTGGATAAAACAGACAACCAAACATATATGTTTAGCAATAAGGCTCTCATGAAGCATATCTGTTTACCTCATCAGCTCCTGTTGGTAGCACTAGCACTATAATTTCAACTCAGCCTGTGGGTAGCCCACATGGAGCATGCTACTGTAGGAACTCATATCTTGGTGGCTGCTACCAAATAAGCCGGCCAAAACCGACCTACCCAGCGTAGCTTTATAAAAGTATCATCCATCGCATGTCAGGATGAGTTTTTTGGTGTCGGTAACCGCAATCAGCCAGAGAAATCCTTATTTGCAAGCCTTTCCGACTTACGTTCTGGATGCAACCTGGTTGCCACATAAGCCTGAGTAGGTATATTGCAGGATCTGCTTGCCCTCCTCAGGTGTGACGCGGTGCATGAGAACCCCGGATGCGCTTTGACGATGTAAGTCTTCTCTGACTTGGGTAAAGCCAAACAAGGTACCCGAACATTGCATTAGCAGAGTGTTCGGCTGGCGACCCTCATGGGGCGTACCCTATCCAAAAGGGTTATGGCCAAATAAGGTACCCGACCCTTGCATTAGCACAGGATTTGGCTGGCGACCCTCATGGGGCATACCCGATCTGACAGAGTTGTGACCAAATAAGGTACCCGAACCTAGCATCAGCATAGGATTCGGCTGGCGACCCTCATGGGGCGTACCCTACTTAGCCGAGTTACGACCGAATAAGGTATCCAAACCTAGCGTTAGTGTAAGATTCGGCTGGCGACCCTCATGGGGCGTACCTCACCCAGTCGAGTAGTATACGACCCCCAACTAGCGCCGGAGGTCGGTTGTCAGCTCACATGGAGCGTAGCCGAGAAAGATGTCATCCTGACTGGCGCAAGTACTCGGTCACTAGCCCTTGTGGAGCATCCCGAGAGTACTTTGGTAGACTTGTCCAGCCCCTGAGCGTAGGAGATAGGCTCGCAGCCCTGTGTTCCTGTCACACGTATCCGGAGCTGGCCCTGCATTATAAAGATACCGGATGAGTAGCATCTGATGATGAAAACAATTACCCGAATAAAATGTATTTTACAATATATGTAAATACGTGTTCTTCCTCTTACTGATATTAATTTCTCCAAGTAGTTGACCCCTTACGTTTAAGCACTCTGCCCGATTAATCATAGCCCCCTAGCGTCGGGAGTTGGCTCATGGCTCTTTCCTAGACACACGTTTTGGGTGACTTGAATTCGTCTTTCATGGAGCAAAGTTTCACGGATCAGGATTTATGCTACTCGAATACTTTTGCAATCATTTAAGAGAAAAAACAGAAAAAAAGTGCAGCTTGTACACCTATTAGGTGTAAGCGGCTGCGGCATTGGCAAGGCCGAGTGAAGAAATATTTATCAGGAAGCGACTTAGATGTTCGGTATTTCGGAGTGGGGATGCCATCCTTGTGTTTGAGCTTGTGAGCCCTCGAGCATGTCACTTGTTGTTCTGATAATCTTCAGTTGTTGAAAGTCAAAGACGATTGTGACCGACTGCCACAATGAAGCCATCTGACTTGCGTTTGCGATTCCCGGCTTTAGTCAGGACCGCGTCGTTGGTGCCCTCCCGCTTCTTCTGTCAGGGTGCATTCATGTCATCTAGGGCTTGAGCAACAGCGTCGGCTGAGTCGGCGTACTTGTTCGCCATGTCGAATAAAGCCTTGACAGAGTTGGGAGGCTTCCGAGTGAATTTGGCGATGAACGAGGTGTCTTTGACTCCTTTTCGAAAGGCGGCGATGACGACCTCGTCTTTGATCTTCGGGATTGAATTCTTCTTTTCAGAGAACCTCTTGATGAAGTCACGAAGAGACTCGTTCTTCCTTTGATGCAACTGATACAGGTCGTACTCGGAAGATGGCCTCTCATATGTTCCCTGAAAGTTGGAGATGAGGCGTTCCCGGAGTCCACCCTAGAAGCCGATTGATTGCTTGGGAAGTCCTATTAGCCATGTCCTCGCTGAGTCGGCTAAAGCGACTGGGAGGTAGTTAGCCATGACTTTGTGATTTCCTCTGGCTGCTCGAATTGCTAGAGTGTAGACTGTGAGCTAGGACTCGGGGTCGGTTCTGCCATCGTATTTTTCGATGCCTGTAGGCTTGAAACCTGATGGCTAGTCGACCTGTTGTAGCTCCTGGGAGAAGGCTGGTATGCCTTCATCGTCATGAGGGCTCCGACTCTGAATACGGCGGCGAAACTGCTCGTGGTGGAGGCCGAAGCGCTCATTCTCGTCTTCCAGTTGGCGTTGCTCGTCTTCCTGTCGTTCGTGGTACCAAGCGCTGATGTTTTGCTGAAGGTCACGCCGTGGTTGGCCTCGGAGCCACCAGTCATCGTTGGGGTTGCCGAGTGACGTTTGGTGTGCTCCGTGTGCTGCCGACTAGAGCCGGCCGCTCGGTGTCGCTTTGAGGTGGACGAGACTGCCGTTAGGGATGCCGACCGGTTGGTCGGTATGAGGGTATCACCCGACTGTTGGTGCTGCTGACATGCAGCAGCGGTAAGCATGGTTTTTATCCTTGCGATCATCGGGGTGGCCTGGTGATCAGGCCCGAACTGGAGTGTATCCAGTAGAGTTGCAGCGGCCACGATGTTCTGTTGGGGAGTAACGAAGACGTCGTGGTCGCCGACTAGGGTTTGGAAGATTTGTTGCTGAGCGGTTCGCCCAGCCCTACGTAGATCATCGTTGTGGGCGTGCAGGCGTCTTGCTTCTTCCTCCCGTTGTTCTCGCAGTCGGCAAGCCTCCTCCTCTCGTACTCATGTAGCCTGAGTAGGAGTGGGGCCTTTGGATGCCATGAAGATTTCTCGTGGCGGGGAGAAGCTTGCCGAACTGCTGTCTGACTGAGAGTCGTAGTCAGAATAATTGATGGGGGTGATTATAACTCCAACCTCCCTAGATCCGATCTCGAGCGGCTCTGGCCGTATCCGAGTCGAATTCCAGGGGATCGGGTTTGCCGCGTCGGATGTTGTCTGAAGATATCCGCGGCGTTGCCGAGTCTGTATGGGAGATTGACGATCTCTTCCCTTCTTAGCTCGATCTTGGCCGGCTGAAGGCCGAGTCTGAGTCGAACACCGAAGGAAAGAGTTGTCCCGAGACCTGAACAAGGTGAAGATTGCCACAGCAAGTCGACGAGGGTTACTGCAGCATCGTGTGGGCCAACTGGCGCGGAGTCGGCCGGTTCCCTGGCAGATCAGATCGAGTCCGAGTCGGCCAAGGTGAGATTGCTGATCTAGTCGGCGACGAAGTCGAGGCTTCTGAATGAAATTGTATCTCCGGGGGAGAGTTTGCCGCTGTCGACTCTGGTTGCTGGATCCATCGAGCTTGTAGATGTAGATCGCGCCGAAGCCCCTACCTGGCGCGCCAACAGTCGATGTTTTACACCGGCAATAAATATATGGGGCTACTCGGCAGATGGAAACTTGATGGATTGCAAAGGAACACGCAGATATTTTATACTGGTTCAGGCCCTCGATGTGAGGTAATACCCTACGTCCAGTTGTGGTGTTATTCCTTTGAGGATTTGCGGTGGTGATTCTGGTGAACCAACTTGACCTGCCCTCATGGGGCGCCCTGCCTCCCCTTATATACTGGAGGACAGGGTTACAAGGTAGGAGTCCCAACTGGATTACGGCCAAGGGATCTCCTCTTAGAGATATAACGCACCCGACTAGGACTGTATATTCCTTTCTATACAAGGCAAAGTCTGTCGAATCTAGCTATATCTCTAATTACAAGGCTAGGCCCATCCTCTATCCGAGTGGCCCATATGCTTGTCATGAGGTACCTGGGGCCCATGGCACCCACACTATGAAACGTTCTCGGAGTTCCCCCCAGGAGCCGATTGATCGCCTTGGGAGCCCTGTTAGCCATTTCCTCGCCGAGTCGGCTAAGGCGACCGGGAGGTAGTTAGTCATGGCTTTATGATCACCTCTGGCTGCCCAGATTGCCAGGGTGTACACCACCGTAGAGCCAAGACTCGAGATTTTCTTGCCTCGATTTTTCGATTC
>RYFJ01000953.1:0-94016 GCA_003991445.1 Oryza meyeriana var. granulata
GCTTACACAGAGGAGATAAGGGTTATCAGGGAGTCCCGGGAGGCCCTCGTCGGGTCCGTGAGGGTTCCTTGATCTAAGGATCCCCGCCCTGTGGGAACCAGCTGCAGCCGAATCCCCCAAGTGGAGGCGCGTCTTGAGGATGCACCGAGTGCCCTGAAGAGGTACTCGGATGAGCATGTCATTGCCGGCGTGGCCCAGACCCTGGCTGATGGCAATGGGGTGCCCGATCTTCCGTTAGGTAAGGATAACTCTCGATTTGGTGGAGAATCGACACTCATGATCCGGCTTCTGATCACCAAAACCCTAACCCTGCAATCGCAGTACCACGTCTCCTCTCGTTATCAACCGCGTGATGCCCGATTGACCTCGCCATGAAGGCTAATCCCTGCATGCGAATCGAAGAACACAAGCAAGAACAAGAAAGATTGCAACTCACTTGCAGATGAATGATTATAAGTTGGGGTTCTACAAACCGATCTAGATGGCGAAACTGCAATGGCAGAATAATCTAAGCAAAACCCAACTCTAAACAATGATGGCTACTGAATATATATGAGTTGGGACATCCTAGGGTTAACCCTAGGGCGCACACCCCTTGGGCTTAGCCCCCGACACAATTACAAGGCCCAAGGCCCAAAACAGACTCGGACTGGAAGAGGTACGTGTCTTGTTTCGATGATTCCGGATAGCTCAGGTGGAATTTTTATGTGGAACTAAAACCGTCTGAAAGTAGATTCCATAAGCTTTCCAACAAATACTCATGGGCCCTGAGAGTCCTTCTGGATCAGCGGCTAGGTCCGTTTGAAGTTGATGCTATCAGGAGGTCCGAATCTGAATCCAAAACGTGCAGAACTTCATCTCTTGCTACTCAATGGACCAAAAGTGACATGGTGATGTAGGAGTAGACTTGGGGAAGGTCTTGGTTTGGTGCCCAATCAACTTCTTTGATCATCCATGCGTTCCTTGCGCTTGGTCTCTTTCCCTTCACCCAAGCAAGTACCTCTACAAACGAGAACACACAAAACTCATGGTGCAGTAACGGCTGTTCAAATATATAACACGTAAATCTTACGTAAAAAGCATGCACCTTTGGTTGATAAATACATAAGGTAGCTATGGTAATATCTGAGCTAGTCATGTCCTCATCACTGGTGATGACCAAATCAATCTACCCGAGGGCAGACATTGAAGCCATCGAGGAGGGGTTTGCCGAGGAGACGACACCCGAGGAGGCGCTGGAGCTGATAGCCCCGGCGAGGCCGACTGCTGAGATAATCACCCGAGACTTGGGTCTGTAAGAGCAATATATCATGTAGTCGGTATATATAAACTTTTGTGGAAAACATGTGTAAATATATGTGCAATGCCGCCAAGCTTTGAATTCTTACTCAGTTGTCATTAGCTTTACTTGACTGTGTAGTCTACGCTGAGTTAGTCTATCGGAACTTAATAAAATCGTTCAATGTAAGAAACTATACTCGGGCAAACGTGACAGTCGTAGTAAGGCTTCATAACTGGAGTAGGACAGGCTCGTAATTATTGACAAAACACATATAATACATGCAGCTCCCGACTCACTACTTGGTTGATACAAGTGGCGTAGTGAGTCAGAGAAACTGTACACATGAGAGTATAAAGCTCAGGTATAGAAAGGACGTAGCTGTTCTATATTCCATGAGTTGCTGATAAGGCCACCATTTTCAATCTTCAGTCGGTAGGCGCCTGGCCGCGTGACCTCGGCTAAAATGAACGACCCTTCCTAGATTGGGGATAATTTGTGCCTGTCTTTGGTGGTTTGTATTTTCCCCAAGACGAGATCCCCGACCAAAAAGGGGCAGCCACGGACATTGCGATTGTGGTAGTGATGCAGGCCTTGAAGATACTTTGCCGACTGAATTGTTGCGATGTCCCTTGCTTCTTACAACTGATCTAGCTCGACCAATCGGGTATTGTTTGAAACGTCTTCTGAGTAAGTCCGGACTCGCGGAGAGCCAAATTGTAACTCTGTCGGTAGCATAGCCTCAGTACCATAGACCAAAAAGAAAGGGGATTGCCCTGTTGCCCGACTAACCGTGGTTCTGAGAGACCAGAGAACAAATGGGAGTTCTTGTACCCACCGGCCTGCGTATGGTTGTAGTTGGTCAAATATCCTGGCCTTGATGCCTTGTAAGACCATACCGTTGGCTCGTTTGACCCCCCCCCCCCCGTTGCTCCGTGGGTGTGCCACAGATGCATAGCAGATCTTGATGCCGAAATCTTCGCAGAAGTCTTGGAATACGCCGCCCGTGAACTGAGTACCGTTGTCGGTGATGATGCGGTTAGGAACCCCGAATCTGTATAGTATACTCATGATGAAGTCCTTTGCTCGTGCCGCTGTTATAGTTGCAACGGGTTTTGCCTCAATCCACTTGGTGAATTTATCCACTGCGACGAATAGATGTGTGAACCCTCTTGGCGCTTTCTTGAAAGGCCCGACCATGTCGAGCCCCCATATTACGAATGGCCAGGAAATGGGGATTGTTTGGAGTTCCTGGGCTAGGAGATTGGTTTGTCTTGCGTAGAACTGGCAACCCTCGCATTTGCGAATAATTTCTTTTGCGTCAGTTACTGCTGTGGGCCAAAAAATCCCTGCCGGTAAGCCTTTCCGACTAACGTCCTGGATGCGGCATGGTTGCCACAAATGCCCGAGTGGATCGACTGCAGGATCAGCTTGCCCTCCTCGGTGGTGACGCAACGTATGAGGACACCAGATGCGCTCCTTCGATACAGGTCTTCTCTGACTAGTAGAAACCTTTTGCTTCGACGCTTGATCTGCTCAGCTTGACTGCGATCTTCTGGGAGTTTGTCGTTCAAGAGAAATTTGACAACAGTGGTCCGCCAGTCTTGACATATGTGTAGCACCTCATCTGTAGCCGGGGTAGGTTCGCCTCCCGACTGTTCCGGCGCTAGTGTCTTCTTGACTAATGGCTCCATAAGTTGCTCGACAAAGATTCCAGTCGGAACCGCTTCTCGCTTGGATCCCATGTTTGCCAGCTCGTCTGCAGCATCATTGTATTGTCGTAGGACATGTGTTATCTCCAGCCCGTTGAACTTGTGTTCCAGCTTGCGAACCTCCTGACAGTATGCCGCCATGGTATCATCGAGACAAGTCCAGTCTTTTATGACTTGGTTCACCACGAGTTGAGAATCCCCGCGCACAACCGGTCGACGTATGCCGAGTCATATAGCAATACGGAGCCCATGGATAAGTGCCTCGTACTCGGTGACGTTGTGGGAAGCTAGGAAGTGGATTTGTATAACATACTTCAGTTTTTTGCTGGTGGGGGACGTCAATATGACTCCAGCCCCGGCGCCGCTGATCCGTAGAGAACCGTCGAAGTATATTGTCCAATACTCTAGCTTCGCTGTTGATGTAGGTGTCACGTCCAGATTTTTCGCTTTCCGTTCTTTTTGTCCAATTGCGAAAATCCACCCTTGGTTCATTTGCCTAAAATAGCTTAATGAAAAATTTAGTAATAAAAAGGATTTAATATGATTAAATAATTAATTACGGTGTGATTTGTTGCCGTTTTATTAATCGGATTTATTTAGATTTCGGAAGTGGAGCTCATTTCCCAGTTTATTTTTTTTTTCTCCCGGAGGTCCAAATTCATTCTTCGGTTCCCCAAATAATTCCAATAATTTCAGAGTCCGATTTCGGAAATTTTCCGCAAAAGCCCTCGGCCTTTTTCCTTTTCTTTTCCCTTCCATTCCCTTTCTTTTCCTTTTTCCACTCAGGCCCCTGCCTTCCTTCCTTTTTCTTTCTTCCTCCTTTCTTCTACCTTCGCCGGCCGGCCTGCCTGCCTGCCTGCCTCCTGTGCCGTGGCGGCCCAGCCGCCACAGGCCCGCGCCGCGTCTGCCCCGGCCGAGCCCAACTGCTCCCGCACCGCCTGCCTCTGCGCCCCGGCCCGGCCTGGCCCGTGCCAAGCAGCCGCGCCGCCTGGCCCAGCTGCCCTGCCGCCGCCGCGCCCTGCGCGGCCCAGCGCCGCCTCCACCCGTGCCGCGCCGTGGCCTGGCCCGCGCCGACTCCGCCGCGCCTCCAGGCCCGTGCCGCCGCCGGTCTCCTCCGCCCTAGCCACGCCGAGCCGCCTATATATGCGTATGTGTGCACGGTCGCGTCGTTTTCCCATCTGCTCCCGAAGCCAGCTACGCCGTCACCGTCCTCCGAAGCCGCCGCCGTCGTCGCCTTCTTCCGCAGCAGCGCTCGCCGACGCCGCCGCCGACACTACGCCGATGCCCCGCCGCCGCCAGTGAGCCCTGCCCCTGCGCCGACCTCCCTCCGTCGCCTGCGTCTTGTTTTCCTAGCCGGCGCCGACGCCGCCGAGTTCGCCTCCTGCTCTCCCCGGCCCGTCGCCGCTGCTGGTCCTCCGCCGACGCCGACGCCGGTCCACCGCCGCGGTGACCTGTTCCCGGTCCTGCACCGCCCGTCACTGACGCCATCCTTATGCCGCCGTCGCCCCACCTGCCGATGCTCCCGCGCCGAGCCGCCTCCTGTTCCCGTGCCGACGACGCCGCCGCCTACCGCCGCCGGTCTAGCCCTGCGCCGCCGCCGCCGGTCCGCCGCCCCTGCTCCGCCCGGCGCCGTGGCCCTGCGCTGTCGGCTAGCTGAGGCCGAACCAGAGCCGATCTCCCTCTTCTGTGTCTATGACCTGTGGGCCCCGCGGTTGAAAACTTCCTGTTGATCTATACTGTTAGCTTTCCTAGATTAATCACAACTATAGGTTTTCTTTAATCTAATTCTGCCACTTCATCGACACATCAGCCTGATATCTCGCCCCGTCATCGCCATATCATCCAATCCAGTACGCGTGTCTCCACGTGACGTCCACGTCATTCTGTCCTCCACCATATCTCTCCATTCTCCCGGTCCATAGACTGAGTCCGCCGTGTACCTTTTCACTGACCGGTGGTTCCCGCTTCTTTTCCTCCATAAAAATAATTCAAATTCTGAATTTAAAATCCAGAGATATTCTTTCTCTTTTTCCTCAGATTTTTTCTGTTTCCAAACTTCCGGAGTTCATATCTCATCCATCCGGACTCCGATTCGACCCGTTATTTTTCCTAAATTCTCCTAAAATCGAGCTCTACCTCCTGGTTCAGTTTGTTATTTTTTATTGATGTTATTTAGGCTGTTTCTTGTTATTTATTTGTTTTCATTGTGAACGTATAGACGCGGAAGTCGAGGAGCCGTTTGCCGCCGAAGACGCAGTGCAAGGATAGTATTTGGGGCAAGGTAAGTGCACCATTTGAACATATTGGACCCAATTTATAAAATATTTTTATTGTGAAACATGCATGATTTTATTTATAAATTATCGATGGGTAGCATGACCTAATTGTTGTCATTCCATGCCTTTGGTTATTGAATATCCTGTGATACCTTGTCACCCTAGTCTTTGTGAGTTGAACATAGGGGTCAACTCAGTGTATAGTAGTACTTGCTTAGCCCCGCTCAAGTTGTTTTACAAGCAAAACATAATGATGATTAATGATATACTTATCACTGTTTTATTTGAGCTGTGTGGCTGTGTGCTATCTTTTCGGTAGCATGTGTTGCACCGTGTAGTAAACAACGGGCGGATAAAATGTTTTGGACTGGGGTGATGGGTGGTTCTGTGTGAACCTAGTAGGAGGGTGAGGTATCTGTGTAATCCTTACCAGTTAAGGTATCTGTGTGATCCTTACTAGGTTAGGTCTCTGTATGAGCCTAATGAAGCTGTGTGCTATTGTAGTTTTGGCAAGTTGCCCTAGTCAGTTAAGGACTTCACTTCATAAGTCAATGATCTGAGCCTAACGTACAACCACATGCCCTAGTGGGAAGGACCTGGCCTAGTAGGATTCCGAGTCTTGGCACTGCCGGCCCAGGTGGTTAGATAATAGGTTTTATGGTTAGCCATGGGTACTTTCTTCTCTGTGTGAGGGAAAGGTGGCTCATGGGGGAAGGCAGTGTTGAGGCAGAGTTTCTAAAAAGCCTTGTTATAGATTCCTTGGCCGCACACAACGAGAAGTGTGATAATTGTACATGGCCGTTAAGAGGATGATGTATCTTGTGGGTAAAGCTGTACAACCTCTACAGAGTGTTTAACTAATCTATTCGAATAGCCGCGTCCGCGGTCATGGACATGCTCGGTGAATTCTCATGAGGGGTAGTTTGCGAAAACAAAGGATGGTAATGATGCTGTGTGCAGGAAAATGATTTAGCTATGTGGTCCTGTGTGGATGGTTGGGTGGTAATACCCGTGATTTTAAATGTTGTTTTTAACTCTGTTTATAAAAGGTTTATAAATGCAACTGCTGTGTTATGCAAAATAGCCTCAGCCTTTCTTTGTTAGCTGTGCATATGCATATTTCCGTGCACTTGCTGAGTATTACATGTACTCACCTTGCAATTCCCCCCAACTCCAGACGAAAGGTGTCCGCTGTTTCCGGAGGAGTTTGCTGCTGAAGACGAGGAATAGGCCATGTGCCCAAGTTGACTGCCTATGGCATGTTAAATGGAGCTTCCACGTATTTATTTTATTTTCGCTGTTATCTTATTTTCTTTAGGCCCTTCGTGGCATAATAAATGTAAATTTTAGCCATAAGGCTTATCACAGTCAATTTATTACTAAATAGGTTGGTTTCCTTCGTGATGTTGGCTGTGATATTATTCTTGTGACTGTGTGTGCTAGCATGATCCTGGGCTAGTACGTATACACAGAGGGTCCTGTGTTGGGGTCTCACAGTAGGCAGTTGAACTTCTGTCCACTTGGCCATGAAGTCGGCTAGAGCCTGTGATTTAATTGCTGTCCATGGCTGAAAGGTGATATCGAACGCCATCAACTCGACTACCCATTTAGCGATTCGGCCGATGGCCTCGCGATTATGAAGGACATCCCCGAGTGGAAACAATGTGACCACCGTGACTTGATGTGCTTGGAAATACTACACCAGCTTTTGGACTGTGATGAGTAGGCCATATAACAGCTTCTGGACCTGCAGTTATCTCGTCTTCGAGTCGGCAAGCACCTCGCTGACAAAGTAAACTGGCCGTTGTATTTTCTGGATGTGACCCTGTTCGGATCGCTCGACCACCAGCACCGTGCTGACTACCTGAGTGGTTGCCACCAGATATAGCATTAGCGGTTCTTAGGGCATAGGTGACGCCAACACGGGAGGTGATGTGAGAAATTGTTTGAAGTCTTTGAAGGCTTGCTGGGCTTCCGGAGTCCATTGGAAATTGTCCGCCTTTTTTAGTAGCTTGAAGAAGGGCATACCCCGTTCACCCAGTCGGGAAATAAATCGGCTGAGTGCCGCCATGTAGCCTGTCAGCTTCTGGACGCCTTTCAGGTTAGTCGGGGGTGCCATGTTCATGATGGCATTGACTTTCTCCGGGTTTGACTCGATGCCACGATGCGAGATGATGAAGCCGAGTAACTTGCCGAATGGCACTCTGAAGGCGCATTTTTCCGGGTTCAACTTCATCTTGAATCGTCGAAGATTTTGGAAGGTTTCTTCTAGGTCAGCGATGAGGTCTTCTTTGGACTTGGTCTTGATCACCACGTCGTCGATGTTGGCTTCCACGTTGCGCCTGATCTGAGTGTGCAGACACCGCTGAATTGCCCATTGATAGGTTGCTCCAGCATTTTTCAAACCGAACGGCATTGTGATGTAGCAGTACGCTCCAAATGGCGTGATGAAAGATGTCTTTAAGCAGTCTTCCTCCCTCAGGCTGATTTGATGGTATCCCGAGTAGCAGTCGAGCAAGCTGAGTACGTCGCACCCGGCCGTGGAATCTACCACCTGATCTATCCTGGGAAGACCAAATGGGTCCTTGGGGCACGTCTTGTTGAGATTGGTGTAATCGACGCACATGCGCCATTTACCCTTTTTCTTCCGGACCAGAACTGGGTTTGCCAGCCAATCCGGGTGATAGACCTCCTTGATGAACCCGGCTGTGAGGAGCTTGGTGATCTCCTCCCGAATAGCATCCTTGCGGTCTTGAGTGAAGCACTGCAGCCGTTACTTGACTGGCTTGGCGTCTGTCTTCACATTGAGGGCGTGCTCGATCACCTCCCTTGATACGCCCGGCATGTCGGACGGTTTCCACGCAAATATATCCTTGTTGGCTTGGAAGAAGGTGACGAGCGCGTCTTCCTATTTGGGGTCGAGT
Source organism: Oryza meyeriana var. granulata (assembly GCA_003991445.1). NCBI lineage: Eukaryota > Viridiplantae > Streptophyta > Magnoliopsida > Poales > Poaceae > Oryza > Oryza meyeriana. Next base: position 8,192 of record RYFJ01000953.1, read on the forward strand.
CCGGTCCTGACTAGGGCAGTCTTGGAGGGGTCAGAAGGGTCTAGGGGGATCTTCTTTGTGTCCGAGTCCGTTGAAATTCCTGACTTCGCTGCTTTCTTGGCCGAAACTGGATCTTGCTCGACTTCTGCTGTGGCGGCTTGCCGGACATTGTCTCGTTCGACTGCCGCCTCTTGTGATTGAGCCAATTCGCAACTCTCCTTATCGCAGGTGAAGGCTTGCTTAATATCGCTGCGTAGGGAGAGGACTCCTGCTGGCCCTGGCATCTTGAGCACCATATATGTATAGTGCGGTACCGCCATGAATCTGGCGAGCGCCGGTCGTCTGAGTATGATGTGGTACGCAGTCTCGAAGTCGGCGACCTCAAAGCAGATATTTTCTGTGCGGAAGTTGTCCCGCGTGCCGAAGGTTACCGGCAAAGTAATCTGCCTGAGTGGTGTTGAAGAGAGGCCGGGAATTATCCCGTGAAAGGGGGCTGTACTTGGCCGTAGATCTGAACGAGGAATCTTCATCTCGTCCAAAGTCTTGGCGAATAAGATGTTGAGCGTGCTACCTCCGTCTATGAGCACCTTCTTCAACTTGATATTCTTGACAACCGGGTCTAGGACGAGTGGATAGCGTCCCGGGTGCGAGACCCGATCTGGCTGATCTGCGCGATTGAATGTAATGGCCATCTCTGACCAGCGCAGGTACTGGGGGGTGTCCGCCGTAGAGACCGTATTGACGTCGCGTGCAGATAGCTTCTATTTTCACTTGGACTCGTACGCGAGCGGCCCTCCGAAGTGTGATTGAGCTCGGCTTGGGGATCTTGAAAATCATCAGCCGGACCCTGATCTGGCTTGTCTTTGTCCTTGTCGGCACCAGATGATGAAGCCCTTAGAGGCAAACTTCTAAGCATGTAGCAGTCTTTGGCCGCGTGCTTGCCCTTGGGGTGGAAGGGGCATGGCTCGTGACCTTCTGGTAGTCATTATTCCGCTGGGGCCACGACTGAGTGCGCTCCATGTTGGCCACCTCGTTGTCCGACTTCCGCTTGCGGCTGCCAGACTTGTTTTGAGACGGCTCGTTGTTGGCTTTTGCCTTTTGGTCTTTCTGTCGGGACTCCTTCTTCTCGTCGAGGGCCTCTGCGACCGCTTCAGCCGAGTCAGTGTATTTGTTGGCCATGTCAAAATGAGCCTGGACAGAGGGTGGTGGCTTCCGAGTGAATTTCGCGATGAACGGGGCGTCCTTTACTCCTTTGCGGAAGGTGGCGATGACGGCCTTGTCTCGGATCATTGGGATCTTGTTGCGCTTCTCGGAAAATCTCTTGATAAAATCTCGTAGAGACTCGTTCTTCTTCTGGTGTAGTTGATACAAATCGTGCTCAGAAGATGGCCTCTCGTAGGTTCCCTAAAAGTTGGCGATGAACCACTCCCTGAGTTCTCCCCAGGAACCGATCGACCGCCTCGGGAGCCCTATCAGCCATGTCCTCACCGAGTCGGCTAGCGCGATTGGGAGGTAGTTAGCCACGGCTTTGTTATCGCCCCCAGCAGCTCGAACTGCTAGGGTATATACGGTGAGCCAGGACTCGGGATTTGTTTTGCCGTTATACTTTTCAGTTCCTGTGGGCTTAAAGCCAGTCAGCCAGTCGACGTCCTATAGCTCCCGGGTGAAAGCTGGGATGCCTTCATCTTCGTGAGGGCTCGGGCTTCGACCATGGTGGTTAAACCACTCGTGATGGAGACCGAAGCGCTCATTTTCGTCCTCCAGTCGGCGGCGCTCGTCTTCATGTTGTTCGTGGCGCTGGGCATTGATGGTGTGGCGGAGGTCGTGTTGTAGGCGTTCTCGGAGATCTTGGTTGGGCCGGCGGTCATACTGGTGACGCCGCCGGTTGTCATTGTTGGTATTGCCGAGTGACGTTTGCCTAGACTCCCGTGTGGCCAACTTGAGTCGGTCGCCCGACGTCGTGCTGACGTGGATGAGCCCGCTGCTGGAGATCCCGATCGGTTAGTCGGTACCACGGTGTCGCCCGACTGCTGTTGTTGTTGCTGGCAGGCAGCAGCCGTGATCATCGCCTTGATCTTGGCGATAGTTTGGGTGGCCTGGTGATCAGGCCCGAGCTGGAGCGTGTCCAGCAAGGTTGCGGCGGCCACAACATTCTGTTGCGGCATGACGAAAACATCGTGATTGCCGACTTTAGTCTGGAGAATCTACTGCTGAGCTGCTCACCCAGCCTTGCGTAGCCTATCGTTGCGAGCCTCGCAGTCAGCCTCCTCCTGTTGTCGCAGTCGGCGCGCCTCCTCCTGTTGCTCCTCTTCTAGTCGGCGCACCTCAGGTGGTGGTGTTGAAGCCATAAAGATCTCGCGGGGGAGGAGGAAACTCGCCAGACTGGAGTCCGAACTAGCGTTCGAACCATTATCCGTCTTGGAGTCAGACTCCGAGTAGTTTATCGGAGTAAGAATGACTCCGACCTCTCTAGATCCAATCTGAAACGGCGCTTGGCCGTGTCCAAACTGAATCGCAGGAGATCGGGTCTGCTGTGTGGGATGTAGATCCGCAGCGTCGCCAAATCTGTGCGGGAGATTGACGATCTCTCCCCTTCTTGGCCCAACCTAAGCTGGCTCAAGGCCTAGCGCAAGTCAGACGCTGAAGGAGAGAGTTGTCCCAATGCTCGGCGAAGTGAAGGACTGCTGCAGTAGATCGTTGAAGGAGATTGCGGCGTCCTGTGGGCCGACTGGCGCAACATCGGCTAGTTCCTCGGCCGGCTAGATTGGATCTGCTTCGGCCAAGGTAAGGTTGCTGATCTGGTCGGCGATGAAATCGAGGCTTCCAAAAGAAATTATGTCTCTAGGGGAGAATTTGTTGCCATCGATTCTGGTTGCTGGATTCATCGAGCTTGTAGATGTGAAACTCGCCAGAGCCCCTACCTGGCGCGCCAACTGTCGATGTTTTACACCGGCAATAGAACTATAGGGCTACTCGGCAAGGGGAAACTCGGTGAATTGCAGAGGAACGCAAAGAAGATTATACTGGTTCAGGCCCTTAATGTAAGGTAATACCCTACATCTAGTTGAAGTGTTATTTCTCTGAGGTGTTTGTTGATCAATGATCTCGTGCCCCTTGAGGGGCGCCCTGCCTCCCCTTATATACTGGGGGACAGGGGTACATGATAAGGATCCCAGCCGGATATGGCCAAGGGATTTTCCTCTTAGAGATAGAAACTGATCCAATTAAGACTATGTTTTCCTTATCGTACAAGGCAAAGTCTGCCGGGTGCTATCTCGTGGGTGCCATGGGCCCTGGGTACCTCATGACAAGCATAATGGGCCACTCGGATAGAGGATGGGCCTGGCCTTGTAATTAGAGATATAGTAATCCCTAGCAGACTTTGCCTTGTATAGAAAGGAATATACAGTCCTAGTCGGGTGCGTTATATCTCTAAGAGGAGATCCCTTGGCCGTAATCCGATTGGGACTCCTACCTTGTAACCCTATCCCCTACTAGTATATAAGGGGAGGCAGGGCACCCCATGAGGGCGGGTTGAGTTGGTTCACTAGAATCACCACCATACATCCTTAAAGGAATACCACCACAACTGGACGTAGAGTATTACCTCACATCGAGGGCCTGAACCAGTATAAACCTCCCTGTGTTCCATTGCAATCCATCGAGTTTCCATCTGCCGAGTAGCGCCATATATTTATTGCCAGTGTAAAACATCGACAGTTGGCGTGCCAGGTAGGGGTACCGGCGAGATCTACATCTACAAGCTCGATGGATCCAGCAACCGGAGTCGACGGCGGCAAATTCTCCCCCAGAGATACAATCTCATTCGGAAGCCTCGACTTCGTCGCCGACATGTTCGGCAACCTCACCTTGGCCGACTCGGACTCGATCCGATCTGCCAGGGAACTAGCCGACTCCGCGCTAGTCGGCCCACACGATGCCTCAGCAACCATCACCGACATGCTGCGGCAATCTTCATCTAGTCCGGGTCTCGAGACAACCCTCCCCTTCGGTGTTTGTCTCAGACTCGGCCTTGAGCCGGCCGGGGTTGGGTGTCACGCCCAGAAATTCACCAGAATTTCCAAAGCTAATTTGTGCAATAAATCCTCGTCCAGGAATCAGCCGAGGTACACAAATTGACAATTTGATAAACATAACCAAAACGAAATAACGATAAATACTTACAAAAGAGGCACTTAGTCCTCACACAGAAGAAAACAGCAGCGGAACGACAACTAGCGTAGCTTCAGCTCCAAGCCACAGGCAGCTCAACTGGGGTATAAGCCAAACACCATCTTCTCCTCCACGCTAAGGCTTCATTCTAAAGATTGCAATAATGCAAGACTGAGTACCACCCACCGTACTCAACAAGCCACACTAGGGAATGCAATGTAATACAACAGGATACCAAAGGAAAGGCATAATATGGCTTATTTGCGTAAAACAGCATTTAAAACATTTGCACTCGAAATCATTAAAAATAGTATAGTTTAATTATTAATTAGTATTGAATCAACCACTGAACAGCGCTCCAACGCAGTTCAGGCCCAAACCAAAACTTCTCCAACCAGGAGCTATCCATATTCCATTATTTATTTCCATTAATGAGTAGTGTGGGACTAATCACAGAAACATTGCTAGGCCGCTCATTAACCGCGAGCACGGCTATTCGAATAGTTTTACTCTGACCAGAGATGTACCAATTTACCCACAAGACACAATCTCAACATCATGTCAGCCATGCGTCGCGATACTCGAAAGTACCCGAATAGAGATTGTGATAGAACCCTCCATGTAATCCGCACAACAAGGAAACCACCCGCTGGACCACCAGTTTCCGGCCAGAACTGATCGGGTTCTGAGTCTGGGAAACGATCCAACGCCCAAGACATGGACTTATTGACGCAGCCATGGTGGTCTTATTGACACAGCCACAACACACCATGGTGGATCCCGGTTGAACGTACTACACATTGGATCCTACCATTACCCATGCTGGCTTGTGGTTAGCACGATTATTGCTTCGCAATAGGTAATCCGCGAACCGGTCCTTAACTGTCATGAGCACCGCTAGCAACATCACAATCCTGGTGCTCACAACCCACCATCAATCAAGTTTTAGTTGACATAATTAATTAATCAACCACGACTCACGGTCGTGAAAATATAGCCATTAATCCATAATTAGTCATAAATGAGTCATTAATTACCCACATAAAATGACACTATAGTTTCTAGGCATGGCTAAGCAAAATCCTAAATAATCTAGCCAGATAAATAATTAAATATCTAGCTAGTCAATATTATTACCCGGGGTATCAAGGTGAAGGAATCAATATCGACATGGCCATAATAGTCAAGGATCATAGGATAGTAAATAAATACCCATATAATGACATTCAAAAGCATTTCATGCAATAACTTTAAAATAAAATACTTTCACAAATGGGATCAACATGCTCAAGGAGATTGTTGTGTGACTTGCCTTGCAATCGCAAAAGTCTTCAAATACTCTTCCGAACTCTTCCGCAGACTCCGAAGTCTTCCGAAACGACGATTGTACGCAACTACACGCAAAATGATAACAAACCCTAAGAAACTCCAAATAAACAATACATAAAAGTACATAAACAAGTGAATTATGATTTTAGATAATTTAGGAAGAATAACGGGTCGATTCGGACTTCAAACGGAAAAGATATGGCTTTTGGAAGATTGAATTCAGAATGAATCTGAAAAGAATTGGAAAAGAATATTCTCAAGAATATTCTCTGAATTTTCGATTAGAATAATTATTTTAGATAAATGCTGACATGTGGGGTCCATGGTCAGTGACCAGGCATACGGTGGACTTGGTTCATGGATTTAGGAATAGGAGAGGCCGATGGAATGCTGAGGTGGATAGGGCTGACATGGTACTGGATTGAACATATGGATCCAACCCGACGGCTGGGATTGGCTTAGAATTTTATGTGGATTGGACGGCCCGAATTAGGTCTCAAAGGTTAGACGACCGGGATGACTTGAAGATATATTCGCTGGGGTCCATGCAGCAGTGGCACGCCGTGGAGCCAATCGAGCTCGGCCGTCCAAGGCGCAGCACGGGAGACACGCCGGCAACGGCCGGGGGGTTCGACAATGACGGCGATTGATAGTGCCACGACGGCGATGCGTTGGCGAGCCGAGACCGACAAGAGATGGGGCAATGCAATGGTGTCGTCGGCCTGGAGTGGAGAGGAGGGGATGCGGAGTGCAAGTCCGGCAAGCAGGTTCGCCAGCGGCAGGCAAGACGACGACGGCTCGGGACGGCGGAATTCGAGAACCAGACGACAGCGGTGCACGGGAACAGGGGTGGCGACCTAGGGCAGGGCACAACGGGCGGTAGCGCCGGGGAGGAGACGACAATGGCGGAACCGACGGCGACGACAACGACGAACACGGGAAAAAGACGAGGCGCCGGTGTAGATGACGACGGCGATGACTGTCTGGCAACGGCGGCGGCACGGGGCAGCGCGTGGAGCAGGCACAGCGGTTGGCGGCTCAGGCATGGCGTCGCGGCATGCAGCAAGGCGACGCGACGACGGCGGCTCCTCGGTGGCAGGTGGCGATGACTTCGAGGAAGGGACGCATCGGCCTCGGGACGACGGACGGCAGCAGACGCCAAGGGACGCCGGAGTGGAGGGAGATGAGGAAGAGGGGCGGCAGCTTCGGGGCTCACCGAGACCGGAGGAGGCGGTGTTCGGCGGCAGCGGCAAAGGCAGTCGGCGGAGGCACGAGCAGAGGCAACGGCGGCAGATGGGGAAGACATAGGGCGGCGACGACGGTACTGGAGAGAACGGCGCACGGGCGATAGACGACAACGACGACAACAGGCAGAGGAGGAGGGAGGCGGCTACGAGGATGCTCACCAGCGGCGGGCTTCGGCCACAGAGGCGACGATGGCGACGGCTGCCCGGTGAAGGTGACGCTGGACAGCAGGGCGGCTTGCAGGCGGGGCACTGGAAGCAGGGCAGCGGCTCGGGGAAAGCAGAGCAGGGCGGCGGCGGCTTCCTGTGGCGGTGGCACGGCGGGCAGGGGCGCGTGCAGGGGCGACGGCGGCCTGGCGAGGCGGCACACAGGGCGATGGCGCTTCCTGGCGGCTCTGGACGCACGGGCAAACGGGGGCGGCGGCAGCGCAAGACGAGGCGATGCGGCAAGGCGGGCTCGACGCGCGGCGGCACAGCTGGGGCGGCGCGGCGGCTAGGGCGCTGGGCGGCGCGATGGGGTGACAGCGGCGGCCTGGCGGCGTGGAGAGGATCAGAGCCGGCTAGGGCACAGGGCTGGTGGCTGAGGCATATATAGGGGCGGCGGCGGGTTCGGCGGTGGCCGTTACGGGGCGGAGGCGCAGGGGCTGGCTTGGGCCGGGCGGTGGTGGCCGTTCCGAATAAAATATTTTGGGATTAGGGAATTGATGAGGGTGTTTTATTGGGACCGGAATTTGGAGAAATCTCAGACGATTGGGGATTTGGATTCATTTTGACAAAAAAAAGGAGTTTAAGGGAATATCTGGGATTTATCTCAAAGGGACGTATAGATATTTCGAATACAAAGGATCTCGAATTGGGAGTCCAAAAGAGTTCTAGGATTTCAAAGATGAATAAATCCGGTAACTCCGAATTTAGGTTTTTGAGGTGACTTTAGGGTTCTGGGAACGACACAAAACCCTAGAGGAAAAAGGGAGTCAGAGTTTACGATGAACGGGGAGACTTCAAAGGACTGAATCAGAAACGACCCAAACAGGGGAAAAGAAAAAGGAATTTATTTATATTTAATTACTTTACTTTAGTGATCTTTATAGCATTAAAATTAATTCTGTAGCTCCAAAAAATCCAAGAAAATTTCAGAGAGTTTATTAAATCACGGGGAATCTACCAGAAGTAAATGCCACCACGAAACACGAAGAATTTATTATTGTAAATACTCAAACGCTTAAAATACTCTGACAGAACCCCTGGAATATAAAAGCATCCATGTATTTATTTAAAGATTTAAACTCGGGATTTTTAATATTGGAAATTTCAAAATTTTATTCAAACTCTTTTCTCAAACAAAAATTTCTAGTGTATTCTTGTATTTCCATTTACCCACGATAATTTTTAATTAAGACGATTTTCAGGGCGTTACATCGGGCTAGGAAGGAGGGAGGTCGTCAATCTCCCGTGCAGACTCAGCAACACCGCGGATATCTTCAAACAACATCCGACGTGGCAAACCCGATCCCCTGGAGTTCAACTCGCATACGGCCTAGAACCGCTCGAGATCGGATCTAGGGAGGTTGGAGTTATCATCACCCCCATCAACTATTCCGACTATGACACTCAGTCGGACTACGACTCTCAATCGGATTCCGACTCTAAGTCAGATAGTAGCTTGGCAAGCTTCTCTCTGCCACGAGAAATGTTCATGGCATCCAAAGGCTCTACTCCTACTCAGAAATCACGCCGACTACATGAGCAACAAGAGGAGGAGGGCCGCCGGCTGCGACAACAAGAGGAGGCCGAGCTCGAGGCCCACAACGACGAGCTACGCAGGGCTGGTGTTGACACCGAAAATCACCGGCAGCGTTTAGAACGAGCCGATGATATGATTCAGTGCACTAGACACGCGAAGGCCTGGGAGATCTGCTTAGCTCTAGTGCAGGTCCTAAATTTGAGATTCGTAGGCGTGCCAGTCAATTTGACCCCGCAATTGACAAGGAGATAGAAAAAATTAGATCAGTGATCTAATCGGCCAACAAGCCGATACAGACTCCTTCCAGCCGATTACTGATAGCACTTATACATCGGCTAGAAGCCGATGATGATATAAGCAAATAATAAGCCAGCCGACTGCCGAAAAAACACTTGGACATCGTCTAGAAGCCGATGATAGAGTAGATAGGTAAAATAATAATCAAGACAACGCAGTCGGCTTTATTTAGTAAAAGATAACTTATCGACTATACATCCCGATAAGACCCTTGCGTGAAAATCTATCAACCTAACAGGAACAACTTATCATTGGCAGTTTAGTAGGTCGGACCTAACCGATCCAGCACAAACTGATGATAAATTGCACCCAATAAGCTGATAAATCTACGCACGAGTGATGTGATATATCTATTCGGCCTAAGAGATCAAACCTAACTGATGCAGCCGTAGATAGAACAGATATATCGTGGTAAGCCGACTACCGTAGATCAGCTAGAATATCGGACCTAACCGAGGAAGTCCTAGCCGATAAGGTAGTCGGGGTAACGAGACTTACCCTCTCGCAAGAGGTCAGACCTAACCGATGCAGCCCGGCTCGAGAAGCAAGAACCCGTCAAAAAGGGTGGCGATGCACCGAAGTTGTATTGATCTGAGAGATAGTTTACATGGTCCCCGGGCATATGTATTTATACCCCGAGTTGATACAGTCCTGATCGGATACAAAACAGGAGTTTCCTAATTATAAAAGGAAAATTAACAAGCCCTGATTGGATACGAGATTAGGTTTTCCTAAAAATTATTAAAGCTACCTAATTTATAGATAAAATAGTTAACTGCCATGCTGTGGTCTTCACGATTCCTTCCTGAATTTGGCTTCTTCTGGATTAGCTTCCATCGCCTAATATAGCCTCTTTCCTTAACCGAACATGATAACGAACCGTACCAAATTTTGGTGTTAACACATGCCCCCCAATTTCGGAGTTTGTTATCAAACTTCGAAATTCTTCTGTTTGGGCCTCAACATTCCTTCCTGGCCTCTTGAAATCGGCTTTCATGAGCCGATACCTTCTATACTAGGTGTGCTAGGCTCTCAAATTCCTGTGATGAAAATCTCTCTCTGATCGGAGCCAACAAACCTTGGAACGCCAATTCGGCCAACTGTGCATCATTCAGGCTTAAACTATAACATCGGCTTCTAACATCACGAAACCGCTGTATATATTCTACGACCGATTCATCCGACTTCTGTATTACCGATGTTAAATCTATTAAACTCATCTCCTGAATCCCAGTAAAGAAATATTTGTGGAATTGCTTTTCCAAATTGGCCCAACCCCAAACTGAATTTGGTGGTAACGAAGAAAACCATGTGAAGGCCGATCCGGACAATGATAGCGGGAAAAATCTAACTCTCAAAGCTTCTTCAGCCGATGCCTCCCCACACTGAGCCAAAAATCAGCTGACATGCTCCACTATAGATACATCATCTTGCCCTGAGAATTTAGAGAAGTCTAGTACTCTGTATCGGCGCGGCAACAAAACTCTATCAAACCAATCTGGATATGGATGTCGATACATAAATGTTTCCTTCTTCGGTTTTAGACTAAATTGTTCTCTCACCACCTCTGTAACTCTTGCTGTCTAATCTTCTTCCCTTAGATCTTCAACGTGATAATGCAGAGGTGGAGTCGGTAGCCGATTCTGCTTCTGATATTCTCTCTGATAATTGTACTCAGGGACAGCTCCTGGATGACTTTGTTGATGCCCCCCATAGTATGCAGTTTGATGATATCCTTGAGGAATTCCATCTTGTTGCCCCCCAGCCAGTTGAATCGGCTCCACCGCCTTCATGATCAAGCTCTGTAATGTGTTCACCAATATCCCAGATTGATTGATCAATGCATGGTGAACTGCTTCATTAATCATCTCTTGAAGTGGCTTTTGCGGACTTGCAGGCGATGTATGGCTCGATTCGCCAACCAGAACAAGTTTTGGTAATTGTGACTTTTGAATCGGCCCTTGATCTGTCATACCGAAAGATTCCAAATAGAGTTTCTGAAAATTGGCCATATTCTGCTCAACTTGCTGTCTCTGCTCGTCTGTTACATCTTCCATGTTGACCAGAATCACGTTGTATATTTTGATCTCTTTTCTGGCCATGTCGAAATTCCGTGTCCCACCAGGCCTGCCAAAAACGTGTTGACACCGAAAATCACCGACAGCGTTGAGAACGAACCGATGATATGGTTCGGTGCATTAGACACGCGAAGGCCTGGGAGATCTGCTTAGCTCCAGTGCAGGTCCTAAATTTGAGGTTCATAGGTGTGCCAGTCAATTTGACCCCGCAATTGACAAGGAGATAGAAAAAATTAGATCAGTGATCCAATCGGCCAACAAGCCGATACAGACTCCTTCCAGCCGATTACCGATAGCACTTGTACATTGGCTAGAAGCCGATGATGATATAAGCAAATAATAAGCCAGCCGACTGCCGAAAAAACACTTGGACATCGGCTAGAAGCCGATGATAGAGTAGATAGGTAAAATAATAATCAAGACAACGTAGTCGGCTTTATCTAGTAAAAGATAACTTATCAGCTATACATCCCGATAAGACCCTTGCGTGAAAATCTATCAACCTAACAGGAACAACTTATCATTGGCAGTTTAGCAGGTCGGACCTAACCGATGCAGCACAAACTGATGATAAATTGCACCCAATAAGCTGATAAATATACGCACGAGTGATGTGATATATCTATTCAGCCTAAGAGATCAAACCTAACTGATGCAGCCGTAGACAGAACACATATATCGTGGTAAGCCGACTACCGTATATCATCTAGACTATTGGACCTAACCGAGGATGTCCTAGCCGATAAGGTAGTCGGGGTAACGAGACTTACCCTCTCGCAAGAGGTCGGACCTAACCGATGCAGCCCGGCTCGAGAAGCAAGAACCTGTCAAAAAGGGTGGCAATGCGCCGAAGTTGTATTGATCTGAGAGATAGTTTACGTGGTCCCTAGGCATACGTATTTATTCCCCGAGATGATACAATCCTGATCGGATACGAAACAGGAGTTTCCTAATTATAAAAGAAAAATTAACAAGCCCTAATCGGATATGAGATCAGGTTTTCCTAAAAATTATTAAAGCTACCTAATTTATAGATAAAATAGTTAACTGCCATGCTGTGGTCTTCACGATTACTTTCTAAATTTGGCTTCTTCTAGATTAGTTTCCATCAGCTAATATAGCATCTTTCCTTAACCGAACATGATAACGAACCGTACCAAATTTTGGTGTTAACAGCTGGGCAGCAACAAATCCTCCAAACTCGACTCGGTGACCACGACGTCTTCGTTACTCCTCAACAGAACATCGTGGCCGCTGCAACTCTACTGGATACACTCCAGTTCGGGCCTGATCACCAGGCCAACCCCGACGATCGCAAGGATATAAAGCCATGCTTACCTATACGCTGCTGCATGTCAGCAGCACCAACAGTTGGACGATACCCTCATACCGACCAACCGGTCGGCTTCCCCAGCGGCAGTCTCATCCACCTCAAAGCGACGCCGAGCGGCCGGCTCTCTAGTCGGCCAGCACACGGAGTCACGCCAAAGTCACTCGGCAACCCCAACAACAACCGGCGGTGTCGAAGCGACTGTCGGGACAATCAGGATCTCCGAGGCCCACTACGGCGTGACCTTCGGCAGGATATCAACGCTTGCCGCAGCCAACGAGAGGAAGACGAGCAACGCCAACTGGAAGATCGAGAACGAGCGCTTCGGCCTCCACTGCATGAGCGGTTTGCCGCGTATCGAGTCGAAGCCCTCATGACGATGAAGGCATACCGGCCTTCACCCAAAAGCTATAACAGGTCGACTGGACGTCGGGTTTCAAGCCTACAGGAATCGAAAAATATGATGGCAAGACCAACCCCGAATCTTGGCTCACAGTTTACACTCTGGCGATCCGAGCAGCTGGAGGAAATCACAAAGTCATGGCTAACTACCTCCCAGTCGCTTTAGCCGACTCAGCGAGGACATGGCTAACAAGACTTCCCAAGCAATCAATCGGCTCCTGGGGAGAACTCCGGGAACGTTTCATCACTAACTTCCAGGGAACATGCGAGAGGCCATCTTCCGAGTACGACCTGTATCAGTTGCATCAAAGGAAGAACGAGTCTCTTCGTGACTTCATCAAGAGGTTCTCTAAGAAGAAAAATTCAATGCCGAATATCAAGGATGAGGTCGTCATCGCCGCCTTTCGAAAAGGAGTCAAAGACACCTTGTTCATCGATAAATTCACTCGGAAGCCTCCCAACTCCGTCAAGGCTCTATTCGACATGGCGAACAAATACGCCAACTCAGCCCACGCCGTTGCTCAGGCCCTCGATGACAAAAAGGCATCCTGACAGAAGAAGCGGAAGGACACCAACAAAGCGGTCCCGACTAAAGCTGGGAATTGCAAACGCCAGTCGAACGGCTTCATTATGGCAGTCGGTCACAACCATTTTCGACCTTCAACAACTGGAGATCATCAGAACAACAAGTGACATGTTCAGGGGCTCGCAATCTCAACTTCAAGGATGGCATCCCTACTCCCAAATACCGAACAGCTAAGTCGCTTCCTGATTTCTTCACTTGGCCTCGCCAATGCCGCAGCCACTTACACCTAATTGGTGTACAAGCTGTGCTATACTTTTTTTTGTTTTTGCTCATAAATGATTGCAAAAGTACTCGAGTAGCATAAATTCTGATCCGTGAAACTTTGCTCCATGAAAGATGAACTCAAGTCACCCAAAACGCGTGTCTGGGAAAGAGCCATGAGCTAACTCCCGACGCTAAGGGGCTATGACTAGTCGGGTAGAGTGCTTAAACGTAAGGGGTCAACTACTCGGGGAAATTAATGTCAACAAGAGGAAGAACACGTATTTACATATATTGTAAAATACATTTTATTCGGGTGATTGTTTTCATCATCAGATGCTACTCATCCGATATTTTTATAGTGCAGGGCCAGCTCCGGATACACGTGACAGGAACTCAGGGCTGCGAGCCTATCTCCTCTTCTACGCTCGGGGGTTTGGGCTGGACTAGTCTACCAAGATACGCTCGGAATGCTCCATGAGGGCTATTGACCGAGTACTTGCACCAGTCGGGACGTCGTCTTCCCCGGCTACGCTCTATGTGAGCTGACAATCAACCTCCGGCGCCAGTCGGGGCTCGTGTACTACTCGGCTAAGTAGGGTACGCCCCATGAGGGTCGCCAGCCGAATCCTATGCTAATACTAGGTTCGGGTACCTTTTTTGGTCACAACTCTGTCAGATCGGGTACGCCCCATGAGGGTCGCCAGCCGAATCCTATGCTAATGCAAGGGTCGGGTACCTTATTTGGCCATAACTCTGTTGGATGGGGTACACCCCATGAGGGTCACCAGCTGAACCCTTTGCTAACGCAAGGTTCGGGTACCTTATTCGTCTAAGCGCATCCGGAGTTCTCATGTACCTCATTCGCGTCACCTGAGGAGGCAACGCAGATTTCCTTCTGCAACATACCTACTCAGCGCAACTTGCTGGCAACTAGGCTGCCATCCCAGAACATAGTCGGAATAGGCTTGCATGACAAGGATTCTTTTTGGCTGATTGCAATTAACCAATGCTTGAGTACTCGTCCTGACATGCGATGGTGCTACTTCTATAGGAGCTATGTCTGGGTAGGTTCTTCGGTTCAGGGCCGGCTTATTTGGGTAGCAGTTCCACCGAAGACATGAGTTCCTACAGTAGCATGCTCATGTGGGCCACCTGCAGGCTGAGTTGAAATTATAGCGCTGGTCCTACCAACAATGAAGAGCCGATGATTTTGTACTAAGCAGATATGCTTCATGAGAGTCTTATTCTAAGAGCATGATATGTTTGGGTATCTGTTTTATCCACCGAGGTCTGAGGATATAGTCGCTTACATTGGGAATCCAAGCTGGTCTCATTAAAATTGAGATGTAGGTTCTTCTGCGTACAACCTGACACGTGCTGTTTGGTTTTGGCCCGTGGATTTTTTTCAAAAGGGTACTCGGCCTACATGGTGTCATTGTTTGCATGAGCAACATTATTCCAGCTAATATGAACCTGAAGAGTCTAACTTCGAGTAGTGCACTTACTCGGGAGAGATATAAATTTTTCTTTCCAGCTGACATGATGCTGATGGTTCTAATTCCAGGTGGGATCCACTAACGGAAAGACTATATATCCGTCCTTTCAGCTGACATGGGAGCTGAAGAGTCCCCATATAAGTATCTTTAATCTCTTCGGTCAAGGACTGTAAACTCGTATTCGCGACTAACAGAAATGTCGAAGAGTCCTCTACATTGAGTAGGTTCTACTTCGGCCAAGACTATAAAGTTTATTCCGGTTGAAACATACCGAAGAGTCTCATATACCAGTTAGTATTCTATCTCGGGAAAGACTACAAGGTTAAAGATCTTTAACTTTATGTTTTAATTGGTTTTCACAAATTAAGCACAAATGTTAGGACGGTACTCCTAATAGGTTGCACCTATTTCGTGCACACTATTCCCGGTACTTCTACATGAGCCCATTCCATAGCCTCACTGCCTAGCTGACATAAGCAGGGACTCGATGGAAGAAGCACTCGACAAAAGTACTCTCGGGAGCAATGACATTCGGGAAGACTTCACCGTGGACGATGAGCACTCCGTCATCAGCTGTGACTCAACATGAAGGTCTCAGGGGTAGCTGTGGTGCATGGGCTCGGGTACCTCATGACAAGCATATGGGCCACTTCAGATAGAGGATGGGGTCCTGGCTTGTAATTAGAGATATGTAAATTCCTAGCAGATTTTGCCTTGTATAGAAGGAATATTACAGTCTAGTGGTGTGCGTTATATCTTTAAGAGGAGATTTTGGCCGTAAATCGTGGACTCCTACTTGTAACCTTGTGGGCACACCGGAAATTATTCTCTGTCATGCATTTTTGTGACCACCACATAATTTGGATGAGTGGGATCCATACACGCATGAATAGCGTCCCAATACTAATGTGCCATGACACTAAAATTTACAACATTCGGTATAAAACAATCCATAATGCCCCACAATTGAGCAAAGGGAGATATTGTTCGGGTTTCTTTTATGTCTCTGCATGCCAGCAACTTCCAGCCTGAGACATGCCCGTCAAACCACGAAGGCGGCGACGCAGATGTGGCTACACATCTCAGGAGACTAGAACTCAAATTTGGCAAGAGCTCTACAACATCTCAATTTGATCAAAATTCATTAACTCGTGCTTAGCTAGTCCTCAGGAATGCGACTAGCCTCACACTTTCAATCGCAAACGATTAATAAACATATGCAAGTTACCATAATAGGGATAAAGTGCAGCGAGGTACATGATATCATAATAGGGTCCGAGGTCCCAACATACAACACATAAATTAGGTCAGCGAAAGTCTCAGATAGAGCTCATAAGCAAAAGATAAAACCGGTGGTGCCACAACCCCACTAGGGCAACCAACCGCGGGGCAAGAGCCAAGCTGCAAAGAGATCACTCATCACCCTCGCCGCCTCGGCAGAGCAATGACCACACAAGAAGCATAACTCATAACCGGTAATCCTCACCTGAAACAGCGGCGCTGGGTTAAGTACAAGATTGTACTCGCAAGTCTTACCCAATTAATTTATATACACATAAGGGAGAGAGAAAGTATGCAAGCTTTCTAGCCTATAGAGGGTCTCTAGGTTCAACATTTGCTAAAGCTAATTTTATTGAGCAATTAATGAGTAAAAATAAGCAAGGACGAGCAAATTAGCATCATTTGATTTATGACAGCAAGTTATATAATTCTGAATGTATAAGCAAATGAGCCCAAACGGCGCCCCTCATCATCAACCATGGACTACAAAGTCCATACCACATGGCACAACATGCCAAACCCCACCATCAAACATATCCCCATCCATAATAATTCCACATTTGATGCTAACAATAACTGACTAACACATGGTCAAGCATTGTCCATAACCGAGGACGCGGCTATTCGAATAGATTATACTCTGATCAGAGGTTTACAACTGGACCCACACGAAAATGAGCAAGCATCAATATGCTACACACCCCGTCGAGTGCAGTACAACAGTGATTCAATCAAGCTCATTACAATGCCCTTTCTTAGCCCCACCCAACCACTATACCACGCTGGTTCCGCGGACGACTCAGTCAACGTGCGTGCGTGATGTGACCAAGGCGGGCGCTGCCACGCGGGAGGCACCCCCGGCCAACATAGGCCACCCGAGGCCTCCAAAGGCTACTGCTCTGACTCTCCAACGTGGTATATTCTAATGATCACAGTAGAATAGTAAGAATAGCCGGTCCAAATAAGGCATGTGGTAAGTATACGTAGGGTGCTTGATTAGATGTCAAAAAGTTCGGTCCTTAACGACCTACGACGGGCTACTTGCATCAGGGGAAACCAACCTCCCTCATCGCCCTATCACCCGTCCAAGTCCAACATATTTCATCAACCATTTATTTAGTGTAAGTGCTCAAGTTTTATGCCAATAATGTAGTTGTCTATATACCTACAATTAATAGCACTGTCATCCCTATAGTTCTATTAGCACTAAGCATGGCTAAGCATTAATGAATAAGAATCCCAAACGTAATCCCAATCAGTGGTAAGGGTATAAGGACAGCAATATCACAAGAAACTGAATGCATAAATAGGTTCTACCCATACACCACAAACCGACAATATTAATATCTAGGCAATGCATGACATATATATAAGTATAGATTGCAACCAAATCATTTTTAGAGAAAGCATAGGTCTATATGCTTAGGTGCTTGCCTTGCTGCTGAGAGGTAAAAGTCACTATCTCCTCTGGATATGGCTCGTTACTCTCCCGCGGAATCTCCGAACTTATCGAAAAGAAGCAATATGCGAATAGAGCCAAAAAACATGCACATGCAAAATGATCAATAAATTATGAATAATTACAGTGGGTAGATCAATATTTTAACTTGAATTTAGGTGAAAGAATCACCAGATTAATCACTTATGGTTTGGGAAATATGAAAATGACAAGCTCTCAGGTGCTGAAAATGGCAGTTCTGCAAATAATTAAGTCTACTTTAAAGCATTACAAGCAACTTGCAACTCAAACCAAGTTTTTACAAGTATGATTATTTTTAGTGGGAAGTACATCATTCACAGGTCCTATGAAAAATTATTTCACAGCTATATGTGTTGCCATTATTTATATATGGGTTTTACAAGTTAAAAACATAGGAATGCTAAATAAACTCCCTAAACATGATTTAAGAGGTATTTTTTGTCAAAAAACAACACCACAACAGCAAAGAAGTACTAAAATATAAGCTCAACAAAATGGTTTCACAATTTTAGCTTTTACCAACAATTTCTTACGAATTTATTAAGAGCTAGACCACGCAAGGGATACATATAGCTATTTATATTTTTACTGGGAAAATCAGTACAAAAGTTGGTCATTTTTATTTTACAACATTGAAGAGCTCTGTTTTATGAATCTATAGGAATTTGGTTCACTGAATTCGGAGTTTACATGGATTAGTTACGGATTTTTAAATTTCATACCTCTATCAGCTCAAAAGCTATCTCAGAAATCGATTTCTATTTTCACTCCCCTTTTCTCCAACTTCCACCGGACTTCGCTCACATGGCAGCAACCTGGACGTAGGGTCGTGCGATGCTAAGGCCTCGGGCTGATGGCAAGAGACGGAGCAGGGCCTCGGGCTGATGTCAAGAGACGTTGCCAAGGGCTGCTTCAACCGAAATCAAAAGAGATGAACTCGGGGTGAGTTGCAGCCACCTTCTAGCTGCAGCTATGGAGTGGACAACCTATAGAATGTTGCTATAGATGTTCAACATGGAGGGAATTCAAAAGAGGCACCATGGATGAAAAGGAAGCTCACCAAATGGAGGAAAACAAAATACTGCTGCAGCTGCCCTGCAGGCTGAAACCACCACTCTCTTATTCCATCTCGATCTCTCTCAACTCTCCATGCATGTGCAAGATGTTGGGATGGATGGAAAGCTGGGATGATGGGGATTGTTGTGGTCTAACATGCAGGGATTGATCTTGGGCTATTGGATGGGATTTGGGGAGGAGAAGTGAGATGAGAGCTCAGCTTGAGGAAGAAAAGAAAGAACAAGTAGTGAAGATGAAAGGGTAGGAAGAAGAAGGGGTTTTCTCTGCCCCCCCCCCCCTTAAGTCCTGAGGTGGGAGCATGCCCATGGGTGTGTTGTGGGGCTAAGGAGGCACCCAAGGTCTGTGACAAATGGGCCCAAGCCGTGGTTGTCTATGAGGGTGAGACAGGTGGGTGAAAAACTGAGTATAAATTCATTCTTGCAATTTCCAGGATTTATTTTCTTTCCCTCTCTTGGTAAATTCAATTTGACTAGGTAACACTTGTTCAACAATTCAGGAATTTGGTGTGGTGATAGGTGTTGGTTTATAGGTTCCATTTTTCAAGGTTTCACACATAAATTCCAAGTATTTTAAATCTGGTGAAAAGATGAAATTTGTTAGACTGAAAGTTGGTTTTAATTTTTAGGAGGCCAAAACAGAGAGTAAAAATTCCACAAAATTTATATTTAGTGATGACAAATAAACTAATATTTTAATAAAACATTAAACATGTATACTTCTGTTCAAGCTATTGCTCAAAAAGAAGTGGTTCCAATTTTTCCGATTAGAGTTAATTTTGTTTTCGCATATGATCAAAATGCAATATAGTAAATATGAAGTCTAAAGGACAACAAATGCACTTCTAAAAACCTGGTTATGAGCCTAGGGCTGTTACAACCCTGTCCCCCAGTATATAAGGGGAGGCAGGGCGTCCCATGAGGGCGGGTTGAGTTGGTTCACCAGAATCACCACCATACATCCTTAAAGGAATACCACCACAACTGGACTAGGATATTACCTCACATCGAGGGCCTAAACCAGTATAAACTTCCCTGTGTTCCTTTGCAATCCATCGAGTTTCCATCCGCTGAGTAGCCCCATATCTTATCTCTAACTACATGATTCGGCCCATCCTCTATCCGAGTGCCATATGCTGGTGGTGAGGTACCGGGGCCCATGGCTTCACAAGTCCTGGCTCACTATATACACCCTGGCAATTCAAGCTACCGGAGGTGACCATAAAGCCATGGCTAACTACCTCCCAGTCGCACTAGCCGACTCAACGAGGACATGGCTAACAGGGCTCCCGAGACGGTCGATCGGTTCCTGGGGAGAACTCAGGGAGCGGTTCATCGCTAACTTTTAGGGAACCTACGAGAGGCCGTCTTTCGAGCATGATCTATATCAACTACACCAGAGGAAGAACGAGTCTCTGCGCGAATTTATCAAGAGGTTCTCCAAGAAGCACAACAAAATCCCAATGATCAAGGACGAGGCCGTCATCTCTGCCTTCCACAAGGGAGCAAAGGACGCCCCGTTCATCGCGAAGTTCACTTGGAAGCCACCATCCTCTGTCCGGGCTCTCTTTGACATGGCGAACAAATACGCCGACTCAGCTGAAGCGGTCGCTGAGGCCCTCGACGAGAAGAAGGAGTCCCGGCAGAAGGACTAGAAGGCAAAAGCCGACAACGAGCCATCGCAAAACAAGACCGGAAACCGCAAGCGGAAGTCGGACAATTGAGGTGCCAACATGGAGCGAACTCGGTCGCGGCCCGCAACGGAACAACGACTACAGAAGGTCATGAACGGGCCATGCCCCTTCCACCCCAAAGGCAAGCACGTGGCCAAAGACTGCTTCATACTCAAGAAGTTTGCTTCCGAGCAGGCTTCATCATCTGACACCAACAAGGACAAAGACAAGCCAGATCAAGGCCCGGCTGGCGATTTTCAAGATCCCCAGGCCGAGCTCAACCACATCTTCGGAGGTTCGTCTGCATACAAGTCCAAGCGAGAAGCGGTCCCGATAGGGATCTTTGTCGAGCAACTTATGGAGCCATCAGTCAAGAAGAAACCAGCGCCGGAGTAGTCGGGAGGCGAACCTACCCCGGCGACAGACGAGGTGCTGCACATATGTCAAGATTGGTGGACTCCTATTCTCAAATTCCTCCTAGATGATGAACTCCCAGAAGATCGCAGTGAAGCCGAACGAATCAAACGTCGAAGCAAGAGTTTCTTAGTCATCGGAGAAGACCTATACCGAAGAAGTGCATCCAGGGTCCTCATGCGCTACGTCACCACCGAGGAGGGCAAGCAGATTCTGCACTCGATCCACTTGGGCATATGTGGCAACCATGCCGCATCCAGGACGTTAATCGGAAAGGCTTACCGGCAGGGATTTTTCTAGCCAATAGCAGTAACAGATGCAAAAGACATTGTTCGCACATGCGAGGGTTGCCAGTTCTACGCAAGACAAACAATATCCAGCCAAGAACTCCAAACAATCCCAATCTCTTGGCCCTTTGCAGTATGGGGCTTGACATGGTCGGGCCTTTCAAGAAAGCACCAGGAGGGTTTTTACACACTTGTTCGTCGGCAGTGGATAATTCACCAAGTGGATTGAGGCCAAACCCGTCGCAACCCATAATAGCGGCACGACCAAAAGACTTTATCATGAGTATATTATACCAATTCAGGGTCCCCAACCGCATCATCACCGACAATAGTACTCAATTCATGGGCGGCGTGTTTCAAGATTGCTATGACGACTTTGGCATAAAGATCTGCTATGCGTCTGTGGCACACCGTGGAGCAATGGGCAGGTTGAACCGAGCCAATGGTATGGTCTTACAAGGTATCAAGGCCAGGATATTCGACCGTTGAGCTACACCATTCGCAAGCCGGTGGGTTACAAGAGCTCCCATCTATTCTCTGGTCTCTGTCAGAAACCACCACGGTTAGTCAGGCAACAGGGCAATCCCTTTCTTTCTGGTCTAAAGTAACGGTGCCCTGAGGCTGAGTACTAACAACCGGAGTTAGAGTTCAGCTTCCGAGAGTTCGGGCTTACTTAGAAGACATCTCAAACAAGTACCCGATTGGTCGAGCTAGATCAGTTGGAAGAAGCAAGGGATATTCGCAACAATCTAGTCCGGCACGGTATCTTCAAGCCTATACGTCGCTACCACATCGCAATGTCCGTGGCCGTGCCTTTTTGGTCAGAGATCTCGTCTTGAGAAAGATACAATCCACCAAAGACAGGAACAAACTATCCCCAATCTAGGAAGGGCCGTTCATTATAGCCGAGGCTACGCGGCAAGGCGCCTACCGACTGAAGACTGAAGACGGTGCCCTCATTAGCAACTCATGGAATATAGAACAGCTACGTCCTTTCTATACTTGAGTTTTATACTTTTCCATGTGCACAGTTTTTCTGCTGACTCCACTTAACGCCGTTGTTTCAACCAAGTAGTGAATGGAGGCAGGGAGGGTTCCAGATCAAAACAGTAGAACCACTCCTTATGCCAACCTTTCAAGGAGGATTTCAAAGGAAGATTGATATATATTTTTCTTCTATTTCACTCCTCAGCTGAAGGCAGCCCCCAATCACCTGAACCCTATTCTTGGAGGGCTGGAGATTGATGTGGAATAAGTGCCTAAAGAAATTGAAGTGGGGTTCTACACCCAAGTAGCACTCGCAAAGAGTCACGAAAATAGAGATTTGCAAGATCGAGTTGGGATTCAGATTCACCAACTCCAATCCGTAGAAGTTAAGAAGACGGCGGAGGAACTCAGAAGAGGGAAGAAACAAACCCCGGTCAAAAAAAGAGAAAAAAACAACAGTCTCACCGACTTGGGGATTTGGAACCGACTCACCCTTAGCCAGGCGCCAGCAGATGATGTCACGGCTTTGCAGCCGCAGCGACTTCTCCAGGCTTTCCAGCTTCGACCGGCTACAATCCGAGGTTGGCCACCCTTTGTCAGCGCCCCAGACGAATCTTGAACCTTCGGCATAGTTGGGGGGACAGAATTTGGGGGAAATGTGGTCGGGGGCTGGGGATGGACAAAGGAAAGCGGAATCGCTCGAGCTTCAATGGGGAGGAGCAAGCAATGGCGAAACCCTAGTGGAGCGAGGAGGCGAAATTTCGGCGACGGAGCTGGGAAGACGAAAGATTGGTCGTTGGGGAAGATGAGGAATCTTTTCTCTCTTCCCCAGCCTTTATAAGAGCTGTGCCGACTCATGGGCTTGGGCTTACACTTCGGTACTAGGCCATCAGATATGAGTTTCTACATAGCACGCTCTAATATGGGTCGTCCGCTGGTTGTGTTAAAATCGGCAGTACAGGTGCTACCAACAGGAATCGATGAGGTAAACAGATTGCTTCATGAAAGCCTAATGCTAAACACATGTGTTTGGGTATCTGTTGTATCCACCAGGTATTGAGGATATATCCTTAAAAGGATCACAAGCTGGTCTTCATCAACATTAGGGATGCAGGTATCTCTCAAGTGCACCTGACCACGCAATGGATCTATTTTCATAAAGTGTTACTCGGCCTACATGCTTGGCCAACAGTTGCCATGAGCAACATTATTCCAGCCGGAACCTGACGCTAAAAAGTCTAACTTCCGAGTAGTGCACTACTCGGGAAAGACTATAAATATCTTTTCCAGCTGACATGATGTTGAGGAGTCTAACTTCCGAGTGGGGTGCCACTTGGGAAAGACTATAAACCCCTTTTTCCGGCTAACATGAAGCTGAAGAGTCCTATATATACGAGTGGCATGCCACTCGGCAAGACTATAAATTATATTCCGGTTGACATGATAAAGAAGAATCTCATATACCAGTAGTATACTACTCGGGAAAGTCTACAAGGTTAAAGATCTTTGACTTTATGTTTAATTGTTTTCACAATTAAGCACAAAGTCGGGGGCTACACCTAATAGGTGCGCCTATTCGGTGCACACTATTTGTACATCTATATGAAGCCCTTCATAGCCTCGCTGCCAGCTGACATGAAGCAGAACTCGGGAAGAAGAAGCACTCAGACAAAAAGTACTCAGGAGTAATGCACTCGGGTAATCTTCACCGTGGAGGATGAGCATTCAGCATCAACTGTGACTCAACTAAGAAGGTCTCAGGGGCTACTGTGGAGGCCATGGGCCCCGGGTACCTCATCACAAGCATATGGGCCACTCGGACAGAGGATGGGCCGAGACTTGTAATTAGAGATATAGTAGCACTCAGCAGACTTTGCCTTGTACAAGAAGGAATATACAGTCCTAGTCGGGTAAGATATATCTCTAAGAGGAAATCCTTGGCCGTGTCTGGCTGGAATTCTCCTTGTACCCCTATCCCCAGTATATAAGGGGAGGCAGGGTGCCCTAAGGGCACGAGATCAAGATCATCAAGAGTTCGTCAGAACCACCACCATAATCCTAAAAGGAATACATTCCAACTGGACATAGGGTATTGCCTCACATCGAGGGCCTAAACTAGTATAAAATCTCTCCGTGTTCCTTTGCAATCCACCGAGTTTCCATCCGCCGAGTAGCCCCATATTCATATTGCCGGTGTAAAACATCGACAAGTCAGCACGGCTCTGGTTGTCGAGCGTGAATAGTCAGGTGCATATCAAAAGGTAAATGACCAGTGTACTTCATCAGCAAAGTAACTAAACGAATCAAAGAAGAGCTATCTCAGTCTAGAAGCTGCTCTAAATGGACTACTCATCACCATTCCGAAAGCTAGTGCACTACTTCAATCGCACCGAGTCACAATTGTCACTTTGTTTCCACTCGGGGATGTTCTACACAACCGCGAAGTCATTGGCAGAATCGCTAAATGGGCACTCGAGTTGATGGCGTTTGATATGTGGGTTTTCAACACGGATAGCAATCAAATCTCAAGCACTCACCGACTTCTTAGCCGAGTGGACAGAACTTCAGTCAGCTACACCTATGGACAAGCTTAAGTACTAGATAATGTACTTTGACGGTTCTCTACAGATCAGCGGAGCAGAAGCTTGTGTCGTTCTGACATTACCAACAGGAGAAAAACTCAAATACGTCCTTCAAATATATTTTCTAGCATCCCACAACATCGCCAAGTATGAAGCACTCATACATGGGCTCTGTATTGCCATATCGCTTGGTATCCGAAGATTGGTGGCTCATGGGATTCCCAACTAGTGGTGAACCAAGTCATGAAAGACTAGACATGCCTGGACGACAACATGGCGGCATACTACCAAGAAGTGCGAAAGCTGGAAAATAAGTTTGACAGGCCGAAAATCACATATGTTTTGTGCCAATACAACAAAGTTGCAGATGAGCTAGCCAACATGGGATCCACACGCAAAGTGGTCCTGACTGGAGTTTTTGTCGAGCAATTATTGGAGCCAATAGTCAAGAAAAAACCTGATCCTGAAAAGTCAGGGGTTGAGCCAGAACCAGAACTAATAGAAGTGCTCATTATCTCTCAAGACTGGCGGACTCCAATCATACGATTCCTACTGGAAGACAAGCTTCCCGAAAATCGCAACGAAGCCAAGCAAGTCAACCGTTGAAGCAAAAGCTTTATCGTAGTTGGAGAAGACCTTTACCGTCAAAGTGCATCCGGAGTCCTCATGTGCTATGTCACACCTGAGTAGGGCAAGAAGATACTACAATCAATCCACTCGGGCATATGTGGCAACAATGCTGCATCAAGGACGTTAGTCGGAAAGGCTTATAGACAAGGTTTCTTCTGGCCGACTGTGGTTACCGATGCAAAAACCTAGTTCGGACATGCGAGGTTGCCAATTTTTTGCTCAGCAAACATTTTTACCAGCTCAGGAGTTGCAGACAATCCCAATGTCTTGGCCCTTTGCAGTTTGGGGGCTTGACATGGTTAGACCTTTCAAGAAAGCACCAGGAGAGTTCACACACGTGTTTGTCGCAAAGTGGATTAAGGCCAAACCCGTTTCTACAATAATTGTGGGAAAGGCAAAAAACTTCATCATGGGAATTCTCTACCGATTCAAAGTCCCCAATCGCATAATAATGGACAACGGTACTCAGTTCCCTGGCAGCATCTTTCAAGATTTCTGCGACGAATTCAGCATCAAGATCTGTTATGCTCCTGTGGCTCACCCACGGAGCAATGGGTAGGTTGAGCGTGCAAACAGCATGGTTTTACAAGGTATCAAAGCTAGGGTGTTCGACCGACTACGACCATAAGCAGGGCAGTGGGTACAAGAACTCACATCCATTCTATGGTCTTTACGAACCACGATCAGGGCAAATACCCTTTCTTCCTAGTCTATGGTCCTGAGGCCATGTTACTAACCGAGTTGGAGTTTGGCTCTCCGTGAGTTCAGGCCTACTTAGAAGAAAAATCAAACGAAGACCGACTGATCGAGCTCGATCACTTCGAGGAAGCAAGGGACATCGCAACAATCCAATCAGCAAGATACCTTGAAGGCCTACATCGTTATCATAGTCGTAATGTCCGTGGCCGCACCTTTTTGGTGGGAGATCTCGTATTGAGAAAAATTCAAACCACCAAAGACAGGAATAAATTATCTTCCTTATGGGAAGGGTCATTCATTATTACTGGGTGACACGCCGGGGGGCTTACTGACTGAAGACCAAAGATGGCGTCCTGATGAACAACTCATGGAACATAGAACAGCTACGTCTTTTCTATACTTGAGCAGTGTACTCAATTTATATTTATATATATATATATATATATATATATATATATATATATATAAAGTTTTTCACTCTGACTCACTATGTTGATTGTTCTAACAGAGTAGTGAGTCGGGGACTACATGATGATAATACATCTTCTGTTGATTGTTCAAACTCGAATATGTTTTACCTAAGTCACGAAGTCTTATAACGATTATGATAACTTCTACCGAGTAAAGATTTGTTGGATGAACGTCTTTTAAAGTTGGTCCTCATCGCTCAGTATAACATGGCTAGTCAGATAAGTCTAATGACAGCTACGATAATTCCAGAATTTGGACAAAACTTTACAACAGCATAGATTTACAATATATACAAGTTATAATTGTTTTCCCCGCACACCGCCTTCTTAAAAAGTTTGTTCTATTTCTGGGTAAAACAATTACTGCCATAGCCTTAGATTTAATTCCAGGTAATTAGTGTTATGCCCTACTGTCATTAGAGTGCACAATTTAAATTTTGCATTGCCACTTCATGCAAGTTAAAGTTTGCATTAATTAAACCCTAAATCGGCAAAATTCAAATACTACTAAAAAGTGTATAAAATTAAACATAAGTGTATATGGGAGATAATTTATTCAAATACTAATTTATTTATCATGAATTAATATAATTTTTTCAGAATTTAACTCATTAGTTTAGACCCCTTAAAAATTCAAACAAGTTTCAGCCAGGGTCCTTTTGTTTGAATTTTTGTGAGCAAACCATTTTGAATTTTTGTGTGAAACTTTCAAAATGGACCTAGGTACCTGCCCTACCTCTACAAATTTTGGTTGATCAATCCATCTCTTGTAACTTGGTCAACTTGATTTTCAAAGTGAAGGGGGAAAAATAAAATCTGAAAAACCTAGGAAATAGCCTAAACCTCTCTGTACTGGTTTTCTACCCATCTCTCTCACATTTCCACAGACCACCATGCCCTGGACCCACTTGGCAGTGGCCCTAGCTCACCCAGCCCCCTGTCCAGCTAGCCTAAGAGGAGGGACACGTCCTGGCCAGCCTCAGAACGCAGCTGACACGTGTTTGTCATCGTGGCTTGCATCGAACTCTTTCTCTTGCCCTCTAACACCTCCTAGCTAGCTCATTCATCCTCACACTTCAACATAGAGCTAAGAAACCCAGAGAGGAGGGCTTCCCTTGCCTCTTTTTCTCCTCCTTGCTGCTGGCTGAGAAGAAGAAGTCATCACCAATGCTTGGTCCTCCGGCGATCTTCCCCGTCTCTTTCACATTCTCTGATCTCCGTTGCATGCCTTAGCTCCTCCCACTGACACCAATCCATTTTGACCACTGCAGCATCGGGAACGTTGCCTTGCCATGGGAGCCAGGGAGCGCGCTCGACGCGCAGCCGCGCTGTCGCCACCGGCATTCCCGCCGCCTCGGAGCAGCCCCAGCTAAGCTGCTTCGCCAACAGACCCGCCTCAGTACCAGGAGAAGAACACCCTAAGAATCATCTAGTTCGGTGCAGTAAGGGGGGAGATCGGCCATCGTCTTCTTCCTCTCCAGCCGAGCTCTGCCAAGCCCGATCCCTTTCAATCGGTGAGCCATCTTCAAATTCCTCGCGTGGGAAGCCTCCTAGTGACCTCACTGACCTCCTGCATGGTTTGAATCACTAGTTTGTTGACCGAAGTTAGCTTTCATCATTGTCCTGTTGACTTGCCATTGCCCAACCTATCCTGGAGCATAGTGAGTCTCCTCATGACTCCTAGCACCTATTCAATGAAATGCCTTGCTCGATTTGTGGCTGCATTGCCACATGCGCATGCAACCTGAACACAGCTGCCGGTTAGACTCGTCACCAACGAGCTATGGTCCACCATTGGCCATGGCACGACCATCAACAAGGTCGCCAAGACCCCCTCTTCCTTTTTGCTTTTGGCTGCAACCTCAACCGAGCCACCGTTCGTCGCCGGCGCCGGCGAATAGAGCCGGCGGCTAAGCCAGCCCGTGCTCTCCTCTATTTTGAAATGCTGATGTGTTGGCCCGGGCTGAGGAAAAATAAGAAAAGAAAAGTAAGATGAACTGAAATATTTTCCAATAGAAAAATGGCCAAAATTTGAAAATCCTTAACTTTTTCATTTTAACTCCTTTTTTAGTGAGCCAAATTTTCTTAGATTCATCTAAGCATGTACTTTATTTCTGTAAAATAAAAAGTAGCACACACAGTAGAGAAAATAACCCCCAAAAATTCATATTACTAATTTATATGTTATTCATTGCATGAGTTATATATAAGCTTGATAAACTTATTATAATTTCAAATATTCTCAAACCCAGAATCAGTAGGCTCCTCTTGGCATCTTTGTCACTTATGTAAAGTACCTTACAACACTTTTGTATATGCTCTATACACTAAAATGTTTTTCAATAATTATTAATGTATAGAGACTTCAAAATCTTTAATAATTTGGTTATAAGTCCAAATTGAGTAGACTCAACTTTATTAGAACCAATAGGTTATGCTCTTTTATATAAAAACACATGCCTTCTTGAAATCTTAATAGAAAATATTCAAATATAATAACTTAAGGTTACCATAGAAATAATTATAAAACTGTCATTTTCAGCCTTCCTATCTTGTTATTTTTGTAACTCCTAAATCGTAAAAGATTTTTAAATGATTCTTTCCCTAAAGTTCACTTTAAAATATGGCCTACCTACTGTATTTATCTCATAATTAATTGATCATTTAGCATAGACATGTTTATTTGAATCTTATTTGCATATTTGCTTCTTATCGATAGATTCAGACAATTCGGAGTACGTGGAGTAAGAACCTGAGGTTGAGTGTGACTTCTCGCAGCAAGAAGGCAAGTGACTATGCATATTGAACCCATGATTTTATCAAAGTTATGTCGGTATTGGGTAGAGTTGTTTATATCCTAATTCATGCATTTACCTCATTGTTATATTGTTGCCCTATATCCTTGTCACTTCTGGTTGGGAATGGTTGGGATGATTTTATATTTAATTGATGCTTAGCCATGCTTAGGTTAACTAGACAAAAATCAATGGATGGAGCTATCGGTTATACTATACTTAGTGAATTCAATGGTTGGGCATAAAATCTGAGAACTTACACTAAATATTTAAATCTGAGAATATGCTTTGACTTGGGAGGATGATAGGGCGATCACGGGATGATGGTTTTCCCCAATGCATGTAGCCCCATTTGGGTCACCAAGGACAGAACATGTTGACGTCTATTCAAGCACCTTTCGTACTTCCACTCGCTAGAAATGGGACGGCTTGTCTTAGTACCTTGTGATGCTGTAATCATCTACGCCCGTTAGAAAGTCGTGAGGGTGGTTTTCCCTTTGAAATTCCCCTGGTGTGCCTGGTTTTGGCAGGGGGTATCTCCCGTGATGGATTCCGCCTTAGTCACAACACACACACTGACTAAGTCATCGGGGGCCCTAACGTGGTTTAGGTGGTTGGGGCATAGCTTGGGGAAGGACTTGTTATGAGCTTGTATCACTTGTCACACCTATGTGCGTGTAAAAGCATTTGATCCTTGATCATTTTGTGTGGGTAAAGACGTACACCTCTGATCAGAGTAAAACTATTCGAATAGCCATGTCCACGGTTACGGACGACGCTTGATGTGTATCTCAGTCATGTTAGCATCAAACTTGAGTTATATGGATGGGTTTAGTCATTGATATCATGATGGATATGTGGGAAAATGTTTATTGGGCAATGGTGGCCCATGGATGATGAATAGAGCACCGGATGTGCTCATTTGTGTTTCAATTTCAAATTTATATGCTTGCTGTCCAGAAATTTCAGATTGTACTATTTTCGAAATGCTTATAGTTTAACTCACTACTTGCTCAATAAAATAAGCTTTATGCAAAACCTGAACCCTTTAGCCTTTATCTTTGATGTAGAAACTTGCATACATCCTTTGTCCTATTATATATTGTGTAAGTCTTGCAGAGTACCTTTCATACTCATGTTGTTATTTTTTTAGGTGAGGATACCAACGAAGTTGACGTGTCCTACTATTTTCCCGCCAAGGGTGGCGAGGAAAGTGGGTAGTTGCTGCTTTGCTCTTGCCTGGTTGGTTGCCTTATGGGGTGTTAGCACACCATAGGTTTTATCTTTATGTACATGCCTTTTGCTATGACTTCCACTGCTATGTTTTGTGATGTATGAAGGTTTTTAATGCCATTATGTAACATGTATCTTGTTGTTCCTTTTATCCCTGTTTTGGTACTTTTGATGCTATCAATTGCTTGCGATGAAAGTGCAAGGCTAGCCACTCCTGGCGACTGGCTAAGTACGAGTATGGGCTTTGGAATAATTGAGATAACCGTGGGAAGGCCTTTTGGAGTTTGAGTCCTCTGTGCTATGTGGTTTTCTAGTCGCCGCCATCGAGTGATTTGATGAGTATACTTCGGGGGGGACTAGCATGGCTATCCTATCGGTTATGTCCCTTATTCTAGGTCCAGTACTTCGGCTTTTATATTATACCTATTGTTAGCGGTGTCAAGTTTATGATGAGGTTAGGTGGTTATTTTGATTATATGGACCCACCTAACTAGATAGTTTATATTGACATGGGCTAACCGTAACGTACGATATAAATGGGGTGCCCACAATGGTTGGTAGCTGTCGGCGAAATGGGACAGGGGGTCCCACATGCCCTGGGGACGCGTGGGTATTCGGCCACGGCAGATCCCCGGGGGGCCATCTTTCCACCGGCCCCGGGCTTGTCCCCGGGGCGGCATCGCTCCATCGGCCCCGGGCTCGTCCCCGGGGCGTTATCGCCATCGGCCCCGGGCTCGTCCCCGGGGCGTCGTCTATATCGGCTCGGCCCCGGGGCCTCATTGGCCTCGGGCCCATGCCTTGCCTCCGGGCGCCATCGACTCACTCCCTGCCCGGGGCCCACATGTCGGTCCCCGGCAGTCTCTGAACCAGCTCACCAAATATTCGCATTAACGCTGAGGTGACAAGGAGCCTCCCGCCTGTCTCCCGACAGCATCCCGACAACATCTCCAGGAGACAGCCGCTGTCACTTCTCTGTACTCCAGCCGCTCGCAGCCGAGCGGCAAAACGATCAGACCAGCCACCCTCGGCGGCCGAGCCGACAGCACCTTGACGCTCCAGCCGCCCACAGCAGACCATGCTCCGGCCGACCGCAGTAGCAGAGTCAGGCGGCTACTGGACGTCCTTCCGGCGCGGCGCGGCAGGCGGCGGCGTGCGTGTGAGCGAAGGGTAGCTAGCTCTCTCATCGATCTCGGCACTGTGGACTCCCCTAAATCTATAAAGGAGGATCCAAGCCACCGGTGAAAAGACAGACTCAACGAGAGACGGAGCAGAGGACCTCTCACTCCCAGCTCTCAGCACCCGAGCTCATTCTCAACCTACTGTTCTTCTCCCTCAGCGCCGGCAAGCGGGCTGAGCTCACCTTGTAACACAGCATACCACATTCTCCCACATAGCCACACACACAGGAGTAGGGTATTACGCTCCGGCGGCCCGAACCTATCTAAACGCCTCCTGTCTCTCTTTCTCTCGCGGTTGCCTCGGTTCGGACGGTCCGGTCCCGAATCGGACGGTCCGAACCCCGTAACCTCCAGCTCGGGCCCCCTCTGTTCCGTCCCGAGCACCGACCCGTCAGACGCCACGTACGCCTGAGAACTACTCCCCTGGCCGAATCTCAAAAGGGGGGTCTCCCGACTTCCCGCCGTCGAGGTTTCATCCTCCGACAGCTGGCGCGCCAGGTAGGGGGAGTTTCCTTTTCAGGTGGTACGCCGTCGTCCCCAACACCGGCGCACTCCATGGCAGGAGGCCACCGTCCACGGGACTCTGACGAGGAGTCCGGCGGCTTCACCCCGCCGGATGGCGTTAGCCCGGTGGTAAGCCCGCCGCGCTCCCCGTCTTCCAGGAGACGCGCAGCGCGAACCAGGCGGGTTGAGCTCACTCCTCGGCGGCCTGGCAGCGCGGCGTCGGCCCTTTCTCTCTCGAAAGGAACCGGCAAGTGCCCCGCCGGGTCTGCCACGGCCTCATCTTTGAGGCGCGAGCGGAGGCGCCGCTCCACGGCGCGCCGCAACCTCGACTTCCAGCCAGCATCACCACAGGGAGCTCTCCTAGCGGCGGAAGCCCTCCTGCGCCACCCCCCGGCATTTAACAGGGGCGGGGGCCGGGAGAGGCGCTGGCTCAACGAAGTCACCGACCTCGTAGACGCGGCCCATCGCCAGGTCGCTGCCCACAGCAGCGCAGGGGCCAGGAGTGCCGACCGCGCGACGTCTAGCGCGGGCTGGCCCCCCGCCCCGAGTCAAAGCAGAGCCCGGAGCACGGCGCAATGCGTCATGACTCCGGCAAACAACGGCCACGGCGACCTCCGTGACCGGCTGAACTGAGGGCGGTCCGACGAGGACGCCCGGGTCACTATGGAGCGACAGCGCGAGCGGCGGGCGGACGCCACCACGCGTTCCGAGGTCCAGGCCTCCAGCTCCAACCTACTGACGGGAAACCGTCATCTGCTACCCAAGCCCGCTCTGTACGGCTCGGGCTACCTGGCGCTCTCCCCAGGCCTCCAGCAGGTTCGCTGGCCGGCCAGGTTTCGGCCCAGCTTGCCGGAGAAGTATGACGGCTCCGTGGATCCCACGGAGTTCCTGTAAATATACACTACTGCCATCCTGGCGGCCGGAGGCGATGATCGAGTGATGGCGAACTACTTTCCCATCGCTCTCAAAGCCCAGGCGCGCTCTTGGGTGATGAACCTCCCCGAGGGATCAGTCTACTCGTGGGAGGACCTCTGCCACCAGTTCGTGGCCAACTTTCAGGGCACCTTTCCGCGCCCTGGGACCGAGGCGGACCTCCATGCCCTACGTCAGGGCAGGGACGAGACGCTGAGGCACTTCCTACAGCGCTTCAGCCAGGTTCGCAATACCATCTCCCACATCGCCCCTCACGCGGTCATCCATGCCTTTCGCTCGGGTGTGCGCGACAGGCGCATGCTCGAAAAGATGGGCACCCGCGACGTCCAGACTACGGCTGAGCTGTTCAAGCTCGCCGACCTCTGCGCCCGCAAGGAGGAGGCCCGGGCGTGGAACGAGCCGCGCCCCGAGGCCCCTGACGAGGACCCCGAAGAATACGGTGAGTCCTCACGTTCCGCGGCGCGTCGGGACAGGAGGAAGCGACAGAAGGAGAAGGCGGCCGCCGACGGCTTCGCCTTGGCTGTTGCGAGCGCCCCACGGTCCGATGACGCCCGCGGGGACAACAACACCGGCGAGCGGCCAAGGGCAGCACGCATGCCGCCTCCGCCGGCAGCGGCCCAGAAGTGGTGCGCCGTCCACGAGACGGGTTCGCACGACCTCACGGAGTGCCGCGCCGTCCAAAGCTTGGCCAAGCAGGTCAAGTACTTCCGGCAGGAGCCTTAGCAGGCCGAGCCCGGTCGGGACGATTCGGGCGGCCCGGCCGAAAGCAACGGACAGGCCGACCAATGGCCCAGCTCTGGGAAGCCCGAACCCAGGCCGCCTCGCCAAGGCGAGTGCGAGCCTTGGGCGTGGCACCCGGAACAGCCAAGCCCGGGCCTCCGAATCCCAGCGTATATCAAATCACATTCTTGTCAGGACCCCCGGATCCCGGGGCCTGTGGAGGCCATGGGCCCCGGGTACCTCATTACCAGTACATGGGCCACTCGAATAGAGGATAGGCTGGACCATGTAATTAGAGATAAGACAGCACCTGGCAAGCCTTGCCTTGTATAATAAGGAAACATAGTCTTAGTCGGATAGGTTTCTATCTCTAAGAAGGAAATCCCTTGGTCGTATCCGACTGGGATCCTTGTCATGTACCCCTGTCCCCTAGTATATAAAGAGAGACAGGGCGCCCCATGAGGGCACGCAAGATCATTGATCACAAGACCACCTCAGAGGAATAACACCTCAACTGGATGTAGGGTATTACCTCACATTGAGGGCCTGAACCAGTATAATTCTCTTTTGTTCCTCTGCAATCCACCGAATTCCAGGTCGCCGAGTAGCCCCATAATATTATTGCCGGTGCAAAGCATCGACAGGGCCCCTTGCCCGATAAGGGCATAGTCCGGAATCCGCTTGTTGGGCCCGGCACCGTGCAGCTCGAATCAGGGCAGCCTCACCAAGGCAAGTGCGGGCCTAGGAACGTGGCGCTCGGGACAACATCAACATTTTCATAACCAGATGGGGACCGATAACCCGGATAGCTTCGCCCTGGCGAGAGCGTGTCCGGGAAGGACGTCCCGACACTTTCCAAGCCCGGAGAGATCGTCCCGATTCGTCCCACAGGACACACATAGGGTACGACTGCCCGGACTCCATCGGATGCGATGGCAAGTCCGGGCGGTTCGTCCCGACTCAGTCCGAGGCCTCCGAGTCCCGGACACACATAGGGTACGGCTGCCTGGACTCCATCGGACGCGATGGCAAGTTCGGGCGGTTCGTCCCGACTCAGCCCGGGGCCTCCGGGTCCCGTTGTGATAGTCCGGACCACGCCGCCCTGTCGAGCGTGAGTCCGGGCAGGCCGCTCCCGGTTGAGGATCTTCTCTCGGTGTCAAGAGCTCGCACCCTCGCAAGGGAAGCTGAGCCCGAGCACGGCCCCTGACAGGCCAGAAACAGAGAGCGTCCTCGCTGCCCTCGGTAGCGGGGCTCGTGCCCTCTCCTCGCGTCGTGGCCTCGGGTCATGACGCGCGAGTTGATGGTTGGGCACGTACCGATAATATTCCGTAGGCAGCGAGCGTGGCGCACGTCGCAAAGCGCCCCTCGCCCAGCAAACATATGGCCTGGGACTTACCTCCCGGGCCCGACTCTGAGGAGCCCGACCCGGGGCGGCATCGCCAAGGCGAGTGCGTGCCTAGGAACGCGGCACCCGGAATGGCCCTCACAGGGCGCGATAGCCCGGACAGCACCGCCCCGGCGAGAATGTGTCCGAAGGTCGTCTCACATTTTGTATTTCAGTCCGGGGCCCTGGGTCCCGGGCACATATTTGAGCCGAGGCACGGATTCCCGAATCCGTGCCCCGGGCCCAACACCAGGGTGCCGAACCAGGGCGGCCTCGCCAAGGCGAGTGCAAGCCTAGGAATGCGACACCCGGAATAGGGCGCGATAGCCCGGATAGCACCGCCCCGGCGAGAATGCTTCCGGAAGGTCGTCTCACATTCCATATTCAAGCCCGGGCCCCCGGAACCCGGCTTATATCAAAACCGTATTTCAGTCCGGGGCCCCCGGGTCCCGGACACATATCCGCATGACAACCGGGGCCCCTGGGTCCCGACCACATGCCGGACTCGGGCTCGCAAGGGAAGCGAGTCCGAGCTCCATTCCCGGAACAACACCATAAGCAACGGTACGAAAATATAAACATAATCATATACATATGCAAATGCCTCTCTTTGTACAAAACAGGCAAAACTGGAGCGCAAGCACAAGTGAGGCTCGGAGATGTCGTCGCACGAGGGGAGGTCACCGGTGTACTTCGCACCGAACCCCGGGCGGCGCCAGAAGGTCAGCGTTCAGGGGCATGGAGGGCCCCCGGGCCCCGAAGGCGGCCGCGGATGGTGTCAAAAGGGAACCGGCGGCTTCCTCGAATTCTTCGTCGACATCGGCTCCACAAGATGCTCGCCGCGGTTGAGGAACCCTGCCTCCGGGGCAGCAGACTCGACCACGGCCTCCCGCGCCTCCTCGCGAACCTCCGCGACTTCCTTGCGCGCGGCGAACTCACACCCCCGAGATGCGAGCCCGGCCTCTTGGGCCCAGACGCTTACCTCTCGGGAGAGTGTTTCCTTCTCCCGCGCCTCCATCTCGGACCAGGCGCGGGAATCCTCGTCGGCGGCAGGCTCGGTGGCGCCCTTCGATTGGACGACGCACCTGTCCGCTGCCGCGATCTCCGGCCGGAGGGTTGCTGCGAAGAACTCGACGGCGGCGCCCGAGTCCCGGGCGTATATCCCATCTAAAGCAGCAAGGACGTCAAGCTCTACCAGCTCAAGATGAACCAGGCGGACCCAGCGTCCCCTCGTTTCTTCAAAGACGTGGCCCCGTTTCTGCCCGGAGCGGTTCCGGCCGAGCAACAGGGCCAGGGGCCACTGTCGGCGAAATGGGACAGGGGGTCCCACATGCCCTGGGGACGCGTGGGTCTTCGGCCACGGCAGATCCCCGGGGGGCCATCTTTCCACCGGCCCCGGGCTTGTCCCTGGGGCGGCATCGCTCCATCGGCCCCGGGCCCGTCCCCGGGGCGTTATCGCCATCGGCCCCGGGCTCGTCCCCGGGGCGGCATCGCTCCATCGGCCCCAGGTTCGTCCTCGGGGCGTCGTCTATATCGGCTCGGCCCCGGGGCCTCATTGGCCTCGGGCCCGTGCCTTGCCTCCGGGTGCCATCGACTCACTCCCTGCCCGGGGCCCACATGTCGGTCCCCGGCAGGCTCTGAACCAGCTCCCCAAATATTCGCATTAACGCTGAGGTGATAGGGCGCCTCCCGCCTGTCTCCCGACAGCATCCCGACAACATCTCCAGGAGACAGCCGCTGTCACTTCTCTGTACTCCAGCCGCCCGCAGCCGAGCAGCAAAACGATCAGACTAGCCACCCTCGGCGGCCGAGCCGACAGCACCTTGACGCTCCAGCCGCCCACAGCAGACCATGCTCCGGCCGATCGCAGTAGCAGAGCTAGGCGGCGACTGGACGTCCTTTCGGCGCGGCGCGGCAGGCGGCGGCGTGCGTGTGAGCGAAGGGTAGCTAGCTCTCTCATCGATCTCGTCACTGTGGACTCCCCTAAATCTATAAAGGAGGATCCAAGCCACCGGTGAAAAGACAGACTCAACGAGAGACGGAGCAGAGGACCTCTCACTCCCAGCTCTCAGCACCCGAGCTCATTCTCAACCTACTGTTCTTCTCCCTCAGCGCCGGCAAGCGGGCTGAGCTTACCTTGTAACACAGCATACCACATTCTCCCACATAGCCACACACACAGGAGTAGGGTATTACGCTCCGGCGGCCCGAACCTGTCTAAACGCCTCCTGTCTCTCTTTCTCTCGCGGTTGCCTCGGTTCGGATGGTCCGGTCCCGAATCGGACGGTCCGAACCCCGTAACCTCCAGCTCGGGCCCCCTCTGTTCCATCCCGAGCACCGACCCGTCAGATGCCACGTACGCCTGAGAACTACTCCCCTGGCCGAATCTCAAAAGGAGGGTCTCCCGACTTTCCGCCGTCGAGGTTTCATCCTCCGACAGTATCAGAGCAATACTGACCGTAGGCTAGAGTTTAGCTTGGTGATTTATAAAGCATTTGTAAAATATTCAAATGGAACTATCTGTGAAAAATGCTTAGGATGTGTGATCCTTTTTGCTCCTCATCCCTTTCTAGTGTTCATCCTCACCTTACTCTAATTAAATCTTCTCACCTGGATCTAAATTTGATTGGCAACACAACTCCATTCTTCCCTCATTCAAATACTAGTTCGATAAAAGAAGCCGGTAAGTCGAGACTAAGAAAGTTCACTCTTATTTCACTTTTGCAAGAAGAATTATGTAATCAAGTGAAATACACTGACTACTTATTGTTTAATAAGTTACCCATAAAAATCTTATAAATATTGAAAGCTTACAACTAAATTTTAATCCTCTGTCTCTCCAAAAGACGTGTTCTGAAGATTCTAGAGCAGCCAGCATCCAAGAATTTCTATAGAGTTGTACTTCTTACCTTACCTTGCCAAATTTTCTGGAGGTTCCTAACTTCACCAGGAAGCACCACAAAAAGTTTCAAAAATAAATCTCTTCTGTAGCCCCCTCTAAAAATTCATGAAATGGCTGCTGTTCTGCTGTCCTAAAATTACAGATTCTAGTTTTGTGTAATATAAACTATACAATCATAAAAAATTCACCAAATAAATTATTTAAGGGTACTCCCATCATAAAGCAACAACCCCCATTTCTCAGCTTCTATTTTTTTCTATTGTATTTCACTATAAACTATATGTATATGCCTAACTTGACACTATAATAATTGAAACATAAATATTTATAACGCATAGAATTCATCCATATACAATTAAATAATTTGAAACACCACAATTCAAAAAGCTAGCAAGATGTCCATTAAAAAAAAGTGCAGCAGCGGTAACTAGCAACAATACTCATATATATAAAAGAAGTGCAACAGCAGTAAAAGAAGTGCAGAAGCAGTGGGGGCAGGCCAAGGGCTAGTGGTCGGCCGGCGGGTGAGCGTGCCGGGCCGCCACCTGGGTGAGCATACCGGGCCGCCGCCTGGCCGAGCGCGCTGGCGGCAAGCCGCCTGAGGGCAAGCTAGGCCGCCGCCTGGAGGCTGGCCAGTTGAGTGCAGAGGAGCGGCGGCACATCATCACAGGTAGGGTTTTCACCTGAGAAAAATTCCGATCTTCCTCTTCCTCTTTCTCCAGACGTCGACACACAGGGTGGGTTGACGAATTATTGTAGGCCCAAAAAAAAAGTCAATAGGGGCTATGATGTAGAGCCCACAGAACTAGGGATTTGAAGGAAAGATTTGGAGGCCTCCTCATTTTGGAATCCTAGTATGATACCTACTGGACCTAGAATTTTTAACTTAACACCCAAAAACTATTTAGAAACTGAGTTTTAAGTCCCTGCTGAAGATTCTCTTATATGACAGGATGACACGCCATGTCCACATAGTGGTGGTAATAGCCCCCACCTTTTGGTCATGGCCCATTACCACCTCTATGCCCATATGGTAATTTCTTTGGGAACATGTAACTCTATTTGCCAACATAATAAAGTTTAATGGACTCGTTTTGACAATTGAAAAATGTCATGAACTAAATTGATCCTGTAGCGAAACTTTAGGGAGCGTAGTGGCTTTTCTCCCTATTTCGCAAATATAAGTTTTAAAAAAAATCCAAATTATTTTCTAAGAACCAGCCGAAAATTCAAACCAAGTATTTCGTAAATATAAGTTTTAACAAAATCCAAATGATTTGATTCGAATCGGCCAAAAAATATCAAATCAAGTCGGAAAAAATATCGGCCGACCTGGCCCAATCAACGCCCTCCCCTCATCCACACTAACTACCTGCGCTCCGCCTCCATCGCCGTCCTTCTCCCCAACCGCCGCCCACCCACCATGGCCTCGTCCGCCTCCGTCTCCCCCGCCGCCGCCGCCGCGGCCGTCTCCGGCGCCCACCACCGCCTCCTCCTCCCCTGCTCCCCGCGCCGCCTCCCCCGCCCCCGGCCGCGCCTGCGCCTTCGCTCCAGCTGCCACCGCCTCGTCGCCTGCCACGCGGACACCCTCCTCCCTTCGTCCGCCGGGACCCAGGCGCCTGCGGCGTGCACGTCCACCGCCTCCGCCAACGGGTTCTCCGACTGGCTGAGCGAGCACGGGCTGCCGCCGGGGAAGGTGGCCATCCTTGACCGACCCGTTCCCTGCTTCCGAGAAGGCAAGGACCTGCCGCTGCACTACGTTGCCGCCGGCCAGGATCTCGAGGTACTGAGTAAGCGGGATTTACGGTTGATTTCGGTGGTAGTGGTGAGCGAGCATTGATGGGGATGGTCGATTGGTGGGTTGTGCAGGCGGGGGATGTGGCGTTCGAGGTGCCCATGTCGCTGGTCGTCACGCTGGAGAGGGTGCTCGGAGACGAGTCCGTGGGTGAGTGGTCTCTTGATCTATTCTAATTTTGTAATCTGGTCGGCTTATGGTTGAGAATGGCGAATTTTCATTTCCTGGATGCACATTTCTTAACCGACATGAATTTGGCACTGCAATAGTGTTCTTGTTGGGCCATTTTGTTTAAATGGTAGAATCTCTTTGGTTTCAGCTGATGTCCATCATCATATTCCTGTACCAGTGTATACACTGTGTAATGAGTGAAGTATAACTTCACTTAAGGAACTCCTAAAAGTACAAAAGTAAGATATAGGTGGGATTAGTTGAGTTTGTTAAGTAATCTTTTCTCTGTTCTCTTCAATTTATTTTAATACCATGTAGGGCATTGGATTTGATATTGTTACCAACAATATGTCAATATGTGTGTGTTTTGGGGAATGCTTTTTGAATGTTATTAATTGCTGTTCAGCATATCTGGGCATAGTTTAAGTACAATTCAACTGGTCAAGAGTTTGTGAATATGCCGGCTTGATATTGAACTTTAGCATGCGCATATGCGCATCTTCAGGATAGAATCAAGGAGACTAGCAATCTCTCTTTGTGCGAACATGTTGTGCGTTGTAATTAAACAATAGGATTATTGGAATTTCTTCTTTCAACGTTAGGTACTGATTTGAAAGCCAATATTGCATTAACAGCGAGTGAGTTTAGAATTTCATTTCTCTTTTAAAACAGTCTTTTCATGAGATTGCGTTTTCTTTATCTATTGCATTCGTCATAGAGGTGATGTCGCTGCTTTTGATAAATTAATCATCAAATAATGGCAGCATGAGAGTAGTATAAGAAAGCAGCCGTATGTTTACAGCTTGGTTAAAAATAGTTTAACATGGATATGTTTAAATTGGCTTGATATTTCTGTTAGATAGGTCCTCCGTGCATTAGTTCTTCAGCCCTTGTATATTTGCTTGCTAATACCTGATATTTGAAACTTATTTGTGGTTTATGTCTGTCCTGTTGCGCTAACACCAAAAGAAGAACATGGAAATTGATCTATCCTTTTCATGCTGCGGTAATTTGTTTTCATTTTTGTACTATGGTAACCAGTTGATATTTTGAACCATACAGCTGAATTGCTAACAACAAACAAATTATCTGAGCTGGCATGCTTGGCTTTGTATCTCATGTATGAGAAAAAGCAAGGAAAAGATTCATTTTGGTATCCTTACATTAAGGAGCTTGATCGCCAGCGAGGAAGGGGCCAGTTAGCTGTTGAATCTCCTCTTTTGTGGACCGAAAATGAACTGAACTACCTGAAGGGCAGCCCCATCAGGGTTAGTGTTTTTTTATCCACTATACGCCAATATATTGTGAGCACATTTTGTGCAGTGTCAAGCAATATACAACTTAGGTTTTCTAATAATTCAGGATGAAGTTGTTGCAAGAGACGAGGGAATAAGGAGAGAGTATAACGAGCTAGACACATTGTGGTTCATGGCAGGTTCACTGTTTCAGGTCCTTTCTTTTGATCTTCCAAAATTTTCCTTTTTGTGGGAGTCTGTTGCATTAGCTGCTCGTTGTTCTCATGTCAACTGTTATGCAGCAATATCCTTTTGACATACCCACCGAGGCTTTTCCATTTGAGATCTTCAAGCAGGCTTTTGTTGCAGTACAGTCTTGCGTGGTCCATTTGCAGGTAACATAATGAGCAATGAGATTTCATTTATCAAAAAAATTCTATGATTCCCCAATTGGTTGCGGGCTGATTTAATTTATTTTCTCTAGTGTATGCCATTTATGAATAGAACAGTTTAGTGCTAAACATCTTTCCCAGATCATAGATTGTACAAGCCTCACCGTATTTCTGTCAAATTCAATAACTTTGCAAATCTGCTTCTTCAAATTATGTAGATTTGTTCTGTGAGTATTTTTTGTTTCATATGTTTTATTTGCTTAATACTTCAGTTTGGGATCAATAGTTCATAGCATGCCAACCTTTTATTTTATTTTATTACCGGATAAGTAATGAATCTGCTCATCGCTAAGTTGGTTTTATTTTCACTTGAAGAACAGAAAGTTAGTTTAGCTCGAAGATTTGCACTAGTTCCATTGGGCCCACCACTATTGACCTACAAGAGCAAC
The DNA here is from genome assembly GCA_003991445.1 of Oryza meyeriana var. granulata. Classification (NCBI taxonomy): domain Eukaryota; kingdom Viridiplantae; phylum Streptophyta; class Magnoliopsida; order Poales; family Poaceae; genus Oryza; species Oryza meyeriana. Next base: position 50,321 of record RYFJ01000953.1, read on the forward strand.
TGCAAAGCAATGCTGACAGCTGTTGGTGATTCTGTTCGGTTGGTTGTGGATCGACCATACAAAGCAGGAGAACCAATAATTGTTTGGTATTATATTTTCTTCCGATGAATTAAAATTCTTGTACCTCATCATATTTGGCAATCTTCAGTGCTGATTTACTGTTTGCATACTTCTTTCGTTTTGTTTGTGCATCTCTACTGTAACGTCAAGCTATGTAAATTATACAGGTGTGGGCCACAGCCAAACTCTAGACTGCTCCTCAACTATGGTTTTGTTGATGAAGATAATCCATATGATCGTATAGTCATTGAGGTGGAATTTGTTTTCCTATTGTTCTACATTCATCTTCTTATTGGATTTGTGTAAGCAATACTGAATCGTTGTCACAGGCATCCCTAAACACAGAAGATCCTCAATTTCAAGAGAAGAGAATGGTTGCTCAAAGAAATGGAAAGCTGGCTATCCAAAATTTCCAGGTGGGAACTACAATTTCGTTTTTCTTTTCCTTTTGGAATGCAACTACAAATGTTGTATATTGACACGCCTTAGGTGTATCAGGTCTGTGTAGGTAAAGAGAAGGAAACAATTGCAGAAATGCTGCCCTATTTGAGGTTAGGATACATTTCAGATCCGGATGAAATGCAAGCCATACTTTCTTCAGAAGGTGATACATGTCCAGTAAGCTTACTTGCCCTTCCTTGGCCTTACTATATATTGCATTTAGTAAATTATTTGATTTCCTTTTGGATATATCATTTGATTTACAGACTTACTGGGTACTGTTAGAATTTGCAATTACACATATGAGATAGCATGTCCTTTGATTTATTTGCTGCAGTTTGTGTGATGTGAAAGTCCCTAAACATTTGTCTATGTTACATTGCTATTTTATTTATTACATTTTTGGGGTCATTATGCTTGCGCAGTCAGCCAGTTTATGGTTTCTGCCTTTTTTCTTTATAAGACTCCAAAAGCACCTTCCAATGGGCTCAGTTTATTGGGGCTTCTGTCTTGAAATATTCCTTCAAGCCTTGAAGTTATTGTACAAACCCAGAAGTAAGCCAGACCATTGATCTAGCTGTCATTACTATGTTTGTAACAAGTTGAAGCTAGACAAACAGGCATTTGATCTGAAGGTCTTGTATTATCTGAAAATGTGAAATAGAATAATTACTTCCTGTTGAAAATTTAGGAAGGGAGAGAACACTTCACAAGCAGATAATTTGGAAAATGCCTTTACACTTGAAGCTTTTTTGGGCCATCACATTTGTCATTCCCTGTTTTTAGGATTTCATTCTTGTAAACATTCTTAAGTTTATAGGTTCGTCGGACCAATTATTTATTTCTAGTCTGCTTGGTATAAGGTGCAGATTGTTCAAAACCAAACCAGCTTGCTACAAGGCAAATCCACCTTTCATTTTAAGTGCCATATTTTGTCATGCAAATTACCCATAGTAGCACATGGGCTTTCCATCAAGTTTTTATGAAAGTTGAGCAATGTGCCAAATGAACTATGCGGTAATAGCAGTGTTATTGCATAACATTGTGTAAATTATGGCATGTTTCCAACTGTGGTTATAGGTCAGTCCATGCACAGAGCGAGCTGTACTTGACCAACTTGTTGGATACTTGGAGTCACGATTGGCTGATTATCCAACAACTTTTGATGAGGATGATGCTATGGTAACGCGTTGCAAAGCACTATGTGTATGATTTTTTAAAATCTCTGTTATGTAATGAAAAGCTTTTCATTGCTCTGGTATCGGCCAGCTGGCAGATGGCAATTTGGAACCAAAAAAGGAAGTTGCTACTAGGCTTGTAAGATTGGAGAAGAAATTGTTGCATGGTTGTCTCCAGGCTGCTAATGAGTTCATAAATGATTTGCCTGATCACACTGTGTCACCTTGCCCTGCTCCATTTTCTCCTGAATTGAAATAAGGTACCATTGCAAGGCTCAGTAAGTGTTCACTGTTTCCAAAGTAAATTTATTACACTGTGTTCTCTTTATTTTCCCTTGCTGCTTTACTATAACTATGTACCATGTTGATGTAAATGTAATTGATCTAATAGACTGAATTTTATCAATGTGCAGAAAAGAAAGCATGCAGTGAGCATCAGTTCTTCAAACATGGATGTCACTTCAAACAGTGTTCTCATTAATGATCAAATCCAGTTGAAGTGCATTGTTAGAAGGTAAATCTGATTAATTGTCATTCGTTTAAAATACATTTTATTGGTAGGATTTAAACCAGTACTAATATTGCAGTGGTGTTATATTTGTTATTGTTAGAACCTACTGAAAGTGCATATTTGTTAGAATTTCTTGAAAGTGTGTAACTGAATGATAAAATCCCTTGCCTCTAAAAAAGTCAAAGAAAAGCTTGTGATTCAGCTATTCCATTGTTACTCGTGGCAGATTCTCCCAACCCTTGGTGTGTTTTTTGTCTCTCGTTGTGTGTGAACAAATTTTCCAGGAGTTGACTACGAATCTTTGAATAATTAGTGAAGAGAACAACATAATTATGTCAATGGTAGTCACCACACCTAAATCACTCAATACACTTTAACTCAAAATAAAGTAGTCTCTTGTGCATAATCAAGCTCCTTCATTTCTTTCTAAAAATAGTTCCTATAATTATAACAGATCGTTTGGAACATAAAAATGACAAGAATGTATATAAGGCACAGGAATGCAATGGCAGAATACAGGAATGTCCTCTGTCCTGTATGGAACACAGGAAAGGAAACATGGTAGAAGTTCTGTGCTAGTGGTAGTCCCATTTCGTCTGTGCCTTTTTCCTTGGTTGGGTACTGTAAATTAAATGGCTTTTTTTACATATAAAGCAGCCTCTATTCTCTCTTATCCCAGACTGTATCATCTCTTTATCCCTTTTCACACCTGTGCAAACTTGAGGGGAGAAGCCAGACCATTCACTATGCTGCATCAGTAGCTTTGGCTAGGTTGCACTGCAACACACAACAGTAGGAGTACGTACTACGTAGAACTTACTGTGAGAAGTTCGATCAGGGATCAGAGGTTAGGCTGAATGAATTTCTCTTTTTTTCATTTCGAAAAACATGCAAGTTTGCAGCCATATGCTGCAATCATTTTGGGGAACTAGATTTAAAAGACGGATGTATGAACGAAACACAACAAGAAATGAAAATGTAGCAGCAAGATGTATCTGACAACATCACAAGAAATGTGCAAATTGATTTCATGATTCATGCGCATGATTTGATAAATAAAAGGCTAGACCTCTAGATCTGATACAAAGACAAACTAAGCAAAGCATGCTGCCTCTGATGATCAAGCTATACGTCTGTGTTCCTTGGTGTCACTCTGGAGCGTGGCTCGGGACACTCATTTCTTACCGGGAGCCCTGAGGTAATGACGGACGAAGGCACACAGCTGCTGTTGAAGGTGGGGATGGATGATTAATGCGGGGGCTGGGCCGCTGAGGACCTTGCTGAACAGGCCAAGCTGAAGAACTCACTGGATCTATCTTTTTTTGGTTTAACCAGTGGATCTGTATCCTTTTTTGGTTTAACTAGTGGATCTGTATCTTTTTTTGGTTTAACCGGTGGTTTGGTCTCTCTTTCTCTCTGACATAGAATAGACTGTCTTGGATGTGGCAGTGTTGACTGTGGACCATATTTGATACTGCATTGCTTGTTTAGTGTGCAGTGGTAAAGATAAGGGCACATCGGCAGTTGTGTGAGATTATGTCGGTGTTTTCATATAGGATAGCTTCCCAAGAGTTAATCATTTATTTATTGAGGCATGCGGCATGCCAGAAGCATGCTGCTTAACTTGAACATTCCTAGTTGTATATCTATTCATTCAAAATTCTGTAAATGAAATCATCCTTAGTAGTTATGCTCCTTTTTGCAGGAAATCTGAAGTCTTGACTGATGGGTGTACTAGGGATTTCACTGTCCGCATGCAGATTTGGCGATTAGTTGCATTGCACACAAGTGTGCACGGATGTTTTGTTAACCTAGTGGCTGTTATGATCACTGAGTAGATTATGTACATTCAGATATTGGGGAATGGGAATGCCAATGTACATGTTCAGTCTCATTGTCCATAGAGTATATTTTGGGTGTTGGCATGATTTCTGCGATTCTCTTTTTCATGGCCTGTTTGATTTTTAGCTGAGTCTGACTACACAGCAGAGAATTATATGAAACTGCCGAGGAATCGCCATTGATTTGAAATGTTCCACCGTTTATGTCTCCAGCAATTGGTCTCACTACCGTGATGATTAATAATACCTTCTACTGGGCGGATTTCAAATTTGGGTGTTCCACAAAGCATGAACTTGACAACAAATCATGCTACGTAATAGTTTTCTAGACATTCTATGTCACAGCCCTAAATTTAATTCCAAGTAATTAGGATTATGACCTACTGCCACTCGAGTGCACAAATTAAATTCTTGCATTATTTAAAACCATCAATACAATAAAACCCTAATCGGCAACATTAGCCCAACTTCTAAAAGTGCATCAAATTGAACAAAAACATATGTGGAAAATAATTTATTCAAATACTAGCCTATTTATCATGAATCAATATAATTTTTTCAGAATTTATTTCATTAGTTTAGACCTCTTAAAAATTCCAAACAAGTTTCAGCCTGAATCCTTCTCTTTGACATAGCTTTTGGATAGTCTAAGGATTTTCTAAAGATGTTTGGTTGCACATTAAATCATGGAAAAATTCCTGTGAACACTTTCCCACATAATTGATGCACTGTAAATTTTACATAGTTTTATCACTTCAATAAATGATTCAATAAAATCTCTCAAATCAGCAAAGCTGGGAAGCTAGCTGAAATGAATTGGGGTACTTTTAAAATTCACCAAATAAAAATGAAGATTAATTAGACAGATTCCTTTTGCCAAAGTGTGTGCCAACATGAATCCTACCACCAGTAATTTTGGCTCAATTTATTTCCCAAAGAAGTCACATAAAATAATAGAAGCAAAGCCCTAGGGACACAAATCAAACTGCTGAAAAACTGGATCAGTAACCCCACTTTGCAATTTCACCAAAGGCAAACCAGACCACTTCTAACCACAAAATTTGGCCAGCAGGTTAAACACCTCTTTCTCTATCTCCAATAATTTTCCCATAATTTATATCCCTTATTAACCTACTGAAATCACAGATGCAAGACAGCTGTCCATACAGCTCACAACACTTAGTCTCTAGAGTATTCTACTCCCATTTCTCACTTACAAGTGGGACCCACAAGACCTGGCCCACCTGTAAGCCTCATACTTTCTTTGGACACTGTGCTTCACCAAGAAATCTACCCACACCCCTCCACTCTTCCTAGGTTTTCACTACAAGGACCCACAAGACATAGACTAGACTTAACCAAGATTGTGTAGAAAAATGTAGTCTTACATGTGGGACCCACTCAGGGACACTGTGCAATGGGAGCAACTCAGCACTGCATGGTGAACGTGTCACTGCCTCCTTCTTCTCCTCCCTCACAGCACAGACAGAGAGACCTAGATGAGCTCAAACCTTGGAGACCTCGACCATTTCGCCTCTAATCTCGCCAGCAGGACCTCCTCCTCATACTCTTCACGTTCCCACCGAGAAAACCGACGGAGACACCAAGGATCACCGCCGGCAAGCCCATCTGCTCCTCTGCCGGTAGTGCTCAATCAGTCCCGAGCCAACGCCGGTGAGCTCCATCCTTTCTAAACCTCCAGAACATGATCTGAAACTCCTAATCGTTCCATTTTCGCGTTACCTTGCCCTAGGAACCGTCGGCCGAAGCAGCCGCGTCGCCGCCATGTTCTGTTTCTGCGCTCCAGCGCCGCCACCAGCGTCGCCTCGCCGTTCTGGCCAGCACAGTAGGTCGCCGCCCAAGCCACTGCGCCAACACCGTCGCCCTGCCTCCAGGAGACCGCCGACCAGAGGAATTGCGCTGCGAAGCCCCGAGCAAGGAGATCGGCCATTGTCTTCCTCCTCTCCGGCTGACCGCCGCCGCTGTCGATTTCTTCTTCTCTAGTGAGCCCCGCTCCGATTCTTTGCATTCCTGCCATCCCTAGGGGACCTCTAACACGATGGACATCTTCCCTTGGAAGCTTGGCGAACGGATCGAGCTGCCGCCGTCGTCTAGAAGATTTCCGCCACCGCCGGACGGTGCTCGCCGTCGCCGTTGCCGTTCCAGCCCTGCCGAGTGACTCAATAGCCTCAGTGAGTATCCCTGGCACTTTAGACACCACATTTATACATTATTTTGGTCTGTAATGTGACACCCATATGCATGCCGAGCAAGTTCGCCGCCTCCGTCGACGTCGCCGTCGATTCCAACCACCCCAGACGGTGAGACTACCACCGAAAGTTGCGCAAGAACTCGTAGGACATTTCTCCTTTTGGTAGCTCGGCGAGATCTATCGCTGTTCACCGTCGCCGCCACCGGGGAGCTCGCCGGCGCCACTCGGCCTCGCCTTTCTCTGTTTTGTCTCTATGGCGCACTGGCCCCACCTGTAAGAGAGAAAGAGAGAAATAAGAAAAAGGAAAGAAAAGACAACCGATTTATTTTACAACAGAAAAATATGCAAACTTTGTAAATCCATAACTTTCTCATTTTAACTCCTTTTTGGGTGAAACCAATTTTGTTAGTTCTATAAATTTGTGAATTTTAATACTGTCAAATAAAATATGACCACTTCTGTACAGAAAATATCCAGAAAATAATACGAAGCAAAAATAACATATTTTGTGCTTAAGAACTTGGAATATTTCTATAAAATCCATTATAACTCCTTTTGGGGTGAACCAAATTTCTATGGATTCATAAAAATATTTTCTTTAATTTTATAAAATAAAAAGTGACAACTTCTGTGTAGGATTTTTCTCTAAAAATGGAGACATCTTTTATATACCTCTTTATAACCTAGAAATTTATAAATTCTAGAAAATTCATCCTAATTGCTAAAAATGTGAAACCACTTTTGTTTAACTTAGAAAATTGTAGCCTTTATTGTGGATAATTTGTATTTGACCAAAACTGTGGGCACCCGATTATTCTGCACTATAAGAGGTAATTGGTATGACAACGCGAAATATCTAGTTGGATAGGATCTCGAATAAAAACCAAATAGAACCGTAACCATCCAACCTCATCGCAGCCTTGTCACACAAATCACCAATTATAATGCAAAATAACCGAACGCCAGACTAAGAACACAAGAGATATTTGGAAGAATAGTTACACCAGTCCACACGGCGAGATATGCCCGTCAAACCACACGAAGGCAGCGACCAAACACGATACATATCTCTAAGGACATGGTCTACGGTTGAACTATTCTCCATGCATCTCAACTGTTCTAAGTCTATACTCATGCAGACTAGCCCTAGGAAAATTGCTAGTCCACACTTTCATCTCTAGCAATGGTATGCAATAAGTGGTTGTACAAGTAAGTAAACTAAATTTTCTACATCAGAGTTACATAGGTCAAATGACCAAATAATATGATTCAGCGGAAGCTTGTCTACCCATACCACAGGCAATCCGACTAGGGGTACACCCCTTAAAGAATCAATCCTGAAGAAGCAACGGAATCCCGTAGCACTCAACCTACAACAAGGTAATAAACGGAAATACAAGCAAGAGTCAGTACATTACCGAAATAATGTACTGGCAATGTCAATCCTATAATACATGCAAGTTCTAAATCAAGGAAAGGCTATTTGTGCGTTCAGTTTTGCATAAAGCTAATTTTAGTTCACAATCATTTTGCAACGGTAATTTAGAAAGCATTTAAACAAATATAATAAGTAGTGAAGTGATCAACATAATATCAACATAATGATTTTCCTGCTTGTGCCCTCCTCGGCAACAAGACACCATAAGCTTTGTAATAAGCATAATAGTTCTCATAAATCACCAATCCTCATCCCAATTTCATAAAGCATTTTAGAAACATAAATCTATACTCAATGAGCACAACCATGCCGCTCATGACCGTGAGCACGGCTAACCGATTAGTTTTGACTCTGCAGAGTTTGTACATCGTTACCCACATGATGTGATAGAAGCCCAATGGCTACACTCTAGTTTGTCCGGTACCCGTCGGTACCACCACACTCTTCACGTTGAATGCGATCTAGAGGTCACAACACAGCTTTTACATTACCTAATATTTAGCCTTGCACCAGCACGAGGTGTGTTACTCCGCATCGGGGCGCTATCCCGATGCCGTGGGTGGCGGGCCCACGCCTTAAACCCAGCGCCGTGGCGGCAGCCTTCCTGACTCCCCACGAGGCACACAACGTTGTACTGGACCAACTTAGACGCCTATGCCATGAGGTGATCACAGTCCCTCATGGTTCACATAGGTAGCTCCGCTGAACAGCCCTACAGTACATTCGTAGACCGCTGCCCATACTACTCTGCCTACCAAAATGCAAGGCTAAACATCAAGTAACTTAATCCACTATGACCATCCCATAACTGGCACATGTGGTTGTACTGTTTAACATGAGAATATGGCACTGAGTTCAGTCCTTAACTGACCCGGGCGAACACTCCCCCTATCGGTGTGCAACTACTCCATATGCACACCACTTGCCGCCCAAGTCTAAATCAGGTTTTTCATCATTTTAGTTCACAAATAATCAGAGGCTTCACCTCTGTCCAGAAGTCATAAAATTCCCATTTTCAAATGTATATAGTGATCACTCTAATATTTAGCACGTTACTAAGCATGGCTAAGCATAAGCAAGTGTATTAACTTAATATAGATCCCCATGGGTACAAACCAAGTACTTTAATCAAGCCTAAGGTTACAAACAGCAAGGAACACAATGTTCTAAGGTGGATCATGCAACTAATAGGTTATAACTACCATTTACCACAATTCAAATACTGGTATTCACAAATACGCATGCAATTTTACAAACAACACATTTCATCCCCCAAAATATAGGATTCAATTTGTTCAAGGAGGTAGGGAGAAAACTTGCCTTACTCTTGAGTACCCGGATACCAACTATTTCACTTCTTCACCGATATCGAATTCGTTCTCTAAAAGGAAAATAACGTACGATCGTATAAATAGCAAATAATGCGAAGAATCCAAAATGCTCTAATATGCATGAGATTTATGCCTTAGGTTGCTACTGGTCTAAAGTGAATTTAGGTGAAGGAACTTCTATTTTGTCACGTTCTGTTTGAGAGTTATGAATTTTACGAGTTCTATACGAAAATACGTCCGTATACGATTTAAGGTCAAAGTTGAAGTTATTCTGATATGTGTGAGATTTATACAACGACTAGGTACTGGTTTTATATACTCTCTGGTGAACTTATTTTTATCTTTGCACTTGCCATTTGTGAGATATGATTTTTACGATTTTTATGTGTCCTTTTAGTAGTATAAAATGTACTGATTATGTGTGGCCTAATTCTGTGCAAACTGAGTTCATAAATGGAAAGTATACATTTTTATGAGAATTATAAAATTGGTTTGACATTTTTCTGAGTTATAATGGACTTCTTATGAATTTTCTAGTCAAAAGTCCCATTTTCACCCTTTATTTACTATTGTAATCTTTTGGCAGATTTTCTGTACAGAAGGTGCCACTTTATATTTTAACAGGTTTTAGAGAATAAAATTTCAGAACCAACGAAACTGGTTTCACTCAATTTGGAGTTGTAATGAATTTTCTATGAATTTCCAAAGTTAAACCCATTTTCAGTGTAACAGAAAAGCTTTTATTCATCTCTTTTATTTTTCTGGATTTTATAAAGGATGGGCCCACATGCCAAAGAGACAGGGCAGGGCAGGCGTGCACTGAAACAATAGATCGGACCGTCCGATCTCGGTTCGGACCGTCCAGCCAGGCGAAACAGAGGAGGACTGAGCCGGCGAGCTTCTCGGCGGCGGCGACGGTGATGGCGGCGTCGGCTGCAGTTGGGGCCAAAATAGAAAATGCAGAGGAGACCAAGGCGAAGCCTTCAGTGGTGGTCTCGTCGCCGGCGGTGGCCGGAATCGACGGAAAAGGCGGCGGAGGCGGCGGTCTCTTTCGGCATGTATATGGAATGCATATGGATGTCATGTTACAGGCTAAAGCGATGCGTGCATGCGGTAACGGAGGTGCCAGGGATGCTCACTGAGGGTGTTGCTTAGCTCGGTGAAGCTGGAACGGCGACGGTTGCCCCAGGAGAGGTCCGGTGGCGGCGGAGTGTCTCGGGCGCTTGTCGGCAGCCGGATCTGGGCCAAGATCCAGAGAAACAAAGTAGGTATCACCTTAGTGAGTTGTTGAGGTTGGTACAGACGCGAGGAATCGGAGTTTGTCTCACCGTGGTCAGAGAGAGAGCAAGAAAGGGGCACGGTGGCCGGCGGAGAGGAAGAAGGCGTGGTTCTACAGTCTCGGGACTCGGCTGCTTCTCGTGCTCTGTTCTTGAGTTCGTCTTGAGTTGGCGATGAAGCTGTCCAAAGATTAGCTCCTGTCTTGCTTCGGTCCGGGAGAACGCGTGCATGCGATGACGACGGTCGCCGGAGCCGAGCGCACACAGCGGCGTCTTCAACCTAGGAGACAGGAGGATTTGAGGGGGAAAATGGATCAGGTATCCAGAGGCAATCACGTTCCCAAGTCTCAGTTGCAGTGAGGCTCACCGGAGAAGGACGGCGGCCGTCGGGATCTCGCCGGTGCTGAGGAAGAAGGCGGTGTTTTCAAAGCTATGGTGGTTTTCACCTCGGGCTTTCCGTGGAGGAGTGAGAGAGAATGGCGAGGAGTGCTGAATGGCGAGATGGCTTGAGCTCCCGTCGACTGTGCCGAGGAAACGGAGGCAGGAATGCTGGCACCGCTCTGTGAGTGCATCGCCGGTGGCCTGGCGCGTGTCCGCGAGCGTGGCAACGACGTTCTGCAGGTGGGGCCGTGCTGGAAGGGTGTCTGTGGCCGACAGATGGGACCCACGGTGGCTGGAACCCACTTGGCAGTGACAGAATAGAGAGAAGACTTTCTCTAGAGAGTGTGTTAATGAAGTAGTTGAGGAGATGACTTGAGCTGGCATTTTGACTGAGTTACAGTGTAGGTAAAACCATGGAAAAATTACTGTGAGCAGTAGATGGTATTGGCTAGCTCTGTGCCAAAATTCAGAGTTGTGGGACTTGTGGATTTCTCTGGAGAAAGTGGCAAAGTTCGGCCAAAAAGCATTTTCTGCTGTGCACTAGTCTGAGTCAGTGAGCTTTGTCCTATTATTTCATGTTCAAGTTTTGTGAAGATTGTACTGGAATTTTTACTGTAATTGGTTCACAATATAATCCAGGTTCCGGTAAGATTTGGTGAGAATGTGATCGATGGATTAATTCTGGCAAAAGTGTCAAGTAGGCTGTCTGCAGGTGCAAGTTTTTCTGTATTGCTGAATTAAGAGTATTTATTTGAGACACTTATTGAATTCATAAAATTTGGTAAAAATTACTGGAGATAGAGAAGAATGTGATTAACTTGCTGACCAAATTTTGTTGCTAGAAGTGATCTGGTTTATTTTTGGTGGATTCGCAAAATTTGTGGATCCAGTTTTTCTGAAGTTTCATTTATTTCTCCAGTGCCTTGATCTTATCATTTGATGTGTTTTCTTTGGGAGATAAATTAAACCAAAATTACTGGTGGTAGGGTTCTTGTTGGCACACACTTTGGAAAGAGAGCTCTGTCCAATTATTCTTCATTTTCATTTGGTGAATTTTAGAAGTATACCTATTCATCTTTAGCTAGCTTCCTAGTCTAGCTGATTTGAGAGATTTTATTGAAGTACCAATTGAAGTGATAAGGTTATAGAAAATTTACAGTGGATTAATTATGTGGGATAGTGTTTACAGGAATTTTTCTATGATTTTACGTTAGACCTATTCTCCTTAGAAATTATTTAGGCTATACAAATATATATGCATCCTATTATGAAAGTGCAATATAAGATCCAAAAACAATCCAGAAAAAGGTATGCACAAGAAATGGTAATTGCTTTATTTATCTCCATATTTTTATATCAAACTTTTATCTATACATAGTTAGTCATATTACGTTTTCTGTTTCTTGTGAGTTAACTCCTAAAATCTTTATGCACTCCTAAGGTATTTTATCTTGGTCAACACCTCTTATCGTTGCTCCCTACTTTGGAAACTATATGATTTTACCCTCGAGGTCTTTTTGTTAATTTGTTTTGTTTAGAATTTCGAAAGTCGAAATTCTGGTATGTTACAAAAACTACCACTCAAAATAGGCCTAAGTATTTTCTAACCTTTCTTTTTGATAAACTTGTAAAATTCATATCTAAATCTTTTTAAATCAGATTTAAGTAAACTCAATTTTGTTAGAACCAGTAGGTTATGCTCTTTTATATAAAAATGCATGCCTTTATGAAATCTTAATAGAAAATGTCAGTCAAATATAATAACTTAAGGATACAATATAAATAATTACAAAACTACCATTTTCAGCCTTTTCATCTTGTTATTTTTGTAACTCATAAACCGTAAAAGATTTTGAGATGATTCTTTCACTAAAATTCACTTTAGAATGTGGCCTAACTACTGTATTTATCCCAGCATTTATTGATCATTTTGCATAGACATGTTTGTTTGGTTCTTATTGCATATTCACTTTTTATCGGTAGATTCAGACAATTCGGAGTACGTGGAGCAAGAACCAGAGGTTGAGAGTGACCACTCGCTGCAGCAAGGCAAGCATCTAGAGCAAGCATCTAAGTATATTGAACCTATATTTTCAATAAATTGTTTTGTTTGCGAAAGCAATATCTATATGCATGTTTCGGTCTATTTAAAATGGGAAGACGGGTAGAGTCAATATTACCCAATTGTATGCATTTCCTTTCCTTGATTGTTGATACCATACTTCTACCTTATCACCCCTTGTTGATACCATACTTCTACCTTATCACCCCTGGTTAAGGACTTTGGGATACTTTTATTTTACCGAATGCTTAGCCACGCTTAATTCTAGACTTAGAGAAATCCGATAGATGGAGCTATCGGTTCAAAACTAGTTTAATACGAACGGATGGGTTAAAATCTGACAAGAATAACTTCTGATTAATAATTGAGAAAATATTTGATTTGGACGGATGATAGGGCGATGAAGGGATGGTGTTTTCCCGATGCACGTAACTCTGTCTGGGTCGTTAAGGACCGAACATGTTGACGTCTATTCAAGCACCCTATGTACTTCTACACGCCGGTATGGGACGGCTTAACTCAGTAGCACGGGAAGCTGTGGCCATCTATGTCCGTCCGTCAGTCGTGAGGGGAGACCTTTGGAGGACCTCATTGCGAGCCTGCACTTGGCCGGAGGTGCCTCCCGCGACGGTGAGCCCGCCTTAGTTGCCATGCACGCACGCGACTAAGTCGTCGGGGCCCAGACGTGGTTTAGGTGGTTGGGGCTAAGCGTGCAAAAGGTTCTGTTGTGACCTCTAGTCCGCACTCAATGTGTAGAGTGTGGGTACCGACGGGTACAGATCAAACTAGAGTGTAGCCGTTTGGGTTCTATCACATCGTGTGGGTAAAGATGTACACCTCTGATCAGAGTAAAAACTATTCGAATAGCCATGTCCACGGTTACGGACGACCGCTTGATGTATTCCTCAGTCATGTTAGCATCAAACTTAGGATATGTGGAGGTGGAATTATGTTGTTATATCATGACTTAGGATAGTCATGAATGGATGGGTTTATATAAAAGGTTTTAATGATAAATATGACTTGGTTTTAGCCATGAATAATGATATGCTTATGGAGCATAATTGTTTGGGCAATGGTGGCCCATGGATGATGATTAGAGCATGGTTTGTGCTCACTTTTAATTGCATTTCAGAACTATAAGCTTGCTGTCCTAAATTTTTAGATTGCTATATTTTGCAAATGCTTATGTTTTAAATGTAGTACTTGCTCAATAAAATCAGCTTTATGCAAAATCAGATCGACATAGCTATACTCCTTGATCTAGACTAGCATTACTCCTTTGAACTATTATTAGTGTATAAGTCTAGCTGAGTACTTGTGTACTCATACTGCATCTTTCAGGTGAGGACAACGACGACACTGGTGTGGTCTACTATTATCCCACCGAGGGTGGCGAGGATAATATGTAGTCGAAGTTAAGCTCTATCCCCAGTCGGTTGCCTTATGGTTGGGTATGGCACCACTGGTCTTATCCTTTATGTTGATATTCCGCTGTTATCTTTTGCGCTACTCTATGATGTATCAGGGTGTGTAAACCCTCTATGTAATATTTATAACCCTGCTACCCGTTTATTCATATTTATAGTACTTGTGATGTTTATCAATTGCTTGCGATGAAAGTGTGAGACTAGTTGCTTTCCTGGGGACTAGCTGAACATGAGTATGAGTTGTGTAGAATTGAGATGGTTGGGGGATAGCTATTGTGGTTCGAGTCCTCTGGGGTACGTATTGTGTTTGGTCGCCACCATCGAGTGGTTTGACGGGCGTATGACGGGGAGGACTGGCAAACTATCCTTATGATTATCTCTTTTGTACACTTCTCAGCATTTTGGATTTGTATTATGAATGGATAAATATTATGGTAAGGCTGCGATGAGGATGGATGGTTACTATACTTAATGGGTTTTTATTTGAGACCCCATCTATCTAGATATTTCACGTTGTCATACTAGTTACTCTCCATAATGCACTTCCGGGGTGCCCACATTCTACAACTACTGATTGGCAGATGGATGAATCGTGGTGATGAACTATGGCTTGATACTAGCGGGACGATTTGAGAGCCTGGTAATATTAGTGGAGATGATAACAGAAGGAAGAACTTGGGGTAAATTTCAGGTATCATTCATTTTATTGATCATTTGCTGGATGAAAAACGCTGCTGTTTAACCCTCTTTCTTACTGAGCCTGGCATGTGGGCACTTATGGAAATCGCCCAATGCACTGATACAGCTACGATCCTGATCCTGCATACAACATTGCGACACACCAAGCAGGTATTTATAATCCACTCTTGGTAGCAGCGTGGGGCCAATGGAGACCCGTAACCTCGAACTCAGTGGATATTTACCCTATTAGGAGATGGAGGTGGGTTAAACCGTGTCTCCATGGGCATATTGATGGGGGAAAAGCGCTACCCAATAGATTAGGAGGTATGAGTACGGTTACATACTACACATATGAGTACGGTTACATACTACACATGCCCATGACCCAATGGATACCAATATAAATTAAACAAAGTGAACTCCAGCGCAGGGTCTAGTTAGTAATCAACTAAATTAGGCCTAAAATAGCATTCCTAATTAATACCTAACATATAAAGTGGTGAACTTCATTGAATTGGATGGACTATGGTCTATAGTTAAATTTGCATATCATATTCTCATGCACTGTGATTAGTGAATTATATATTTGTTTAGTGTTATGCAGTTATTTGCCCTGATGTGTAGGTTGGGTGCTGGTCACCCAGTAGGTGCATTTTTCCATGTGGTTGTATGGTTTAGGAAAAAACTGTATTCATGTATAGGTTTGGGTCCTCCAGTGAAAGAGTTTCTTTTTATCGTGGAGGTGTGTTCGGGGTGGCAAGACCTAGTGAGTATAGATCCATTACCATTTTAGTGACAGCTAATCCTATTTACTTCAGTTGTCTAAAAAACCAATAGTCTAGTTAGAATTGATTTTTCCAAGAACAAAGAATTTGATCCCCCATCTTTCTTTTGCTCTGCCTCATTGTATCTTTTCTCCTTCGTAATACCGCTGAACTAAACAACCAATAGTAAGCTATCAGCCTATCAATATACTGCGTATGTGTAAACTGTCAACCATCAATGGAAAACAGTAGAGGAACATGCACAATACATCTCATTTAATTCCTTTCGTATCATATTTGTGCAACTCCTTCCAACTTGCATATATATGTATATACACTACCTATGAGGTTAAATAACACGATGACAAGAGAGGTCTGTTTCCTTAGAGTAAGCTCGAGAAGAGATGGATGGTCATGCTTAGCTGAGTGTGGTGTATCCATATGATAAAAATGTGTTGCTCATGAACTCCAAACCATAAGGGATTGAAAGGTACCAGGAAAGGATAAAGGCATAAAGCAATACAGCTTTATATGTTGCTCACCAATCGCATGAACTACACACGTAAATCTCTTTTTTAGCATATCAGGTTCTAGGATTTAGTCTCCTTCTATGGTGAACAACTCAGGGGTAAACAATGGCTTACAGAAGTTTGTCGCTATGATGACAATGCAAATTGAGGTGTTGCTTGCTGAGAGAATGAAAGCACCCCTCTGTCCACCCATACTCTTCAACACACAGAGGTTGGCCAACCATTCCATGTGTTGAAAAATTCAAAAATTCTTTTTAAAAATAGATCTGAGAGCTTGTAAGTAATTTTTGGGCCCCTAAGGCCCAAACGATCTCAAATGAAAAAACATTCAATGTAAAGTTGTAAATCTTGTCAATGGCTATAATTTTCATATAAAATTTGTGCTCGTTCGAATTCATATGAAAACATTGTGATTTTGTAGGTCGTTCCAATTTTTATGGGTGGTTTTCTTAAAAAACACCTGTAAAATCGATTATTGCAAACGGTTGTTTAGGAAGTCTGTCTGTAAAATATATTTTTATTTTTCTTTAAAAATTGCCCAAACTTTAAAAATTCATAGAGAATTGACTTTAATTTCGATTGAGATGAATCAAAGTTCTATGTATCTTTACAATATTTTCTTTAATATGAACATGTCAATATTTTCTTAGAATATTTCTTTTAATATGATCGTTCACTTATGTCAAGTTGTCTTTATGTGAATTGACATGTTATTCAACTTGATATTAGTGAAGGACCATAGAAGAAAATACTCAAATGAAATATTGACTTCACTATATCAAAGAAAATTTTATAAGTTTCTTAGAGAACTTTGGTCTACTTCAATCAGACTTAAAATAAATTTTCAAAGTTTGAGAAATTTTGAAAGAATAAGAAAAAATATTTTCACAGGTGGAACCGCCTGCAATAATGGATTTTTAAATATGGTTTCTTGATAAAACCGCCTATATAAATTGTAACACATGTTTGAGCCTCTAAACAGTCTCAAATGAAAAAAAACATTCATAGATCTCGTCGAGCTATAATTTTCATATAAAGTTTGTTCTTATCCAACTTCATATAAAAAGGTTATGATTTTTTATTGAAATATGATCGTTTCCAT
Source organism: Oryza meyeriana var. granulata (assembly GCA_003991445.1). Taxonomy (NCBI): domain Eukaryota; kingdom Viridiplantae; phylum Streptophyta; class Magnoliopsida; order Poales; family Poaceae; genus Oryza; species Oryza meyeriana. Next base: position 67,560 of record RYFJ01000953.1, read on the forward strand.
TTTTACAGGTGGTTTCTTTAGAGAACCACCTATGAAAAATCATTTTTTACATGTGGTTTCTTAAGAGGGCCGCCTAAAATCATCCTATTTTTATAGGCGGTTTTTTAATAAACTGGCCTTGAAAATAGGATTTCACGTATGGTTTTTGACCCTAAGACAGCCTCAACCATCTTACGGGCGGCTTCTCTTCTTTTTTTTAAGTAGTGTATGTTATGTCATATGTTTTTACAATTGAACGAGGTTTTAGGGCATATAGACAAATATTATATAACCAGACGATAATCAGTGAGTTTTATGCTTTTGAAAGCACGTGCACATTTCAACCCTCGAGAAAACATTGATTAATTAGGCACATGCAGCCAAAGATCAGCAGAACCATTGCATATGGCTTAAAATACATTTCCCATTTATTAATGTGTACATCTATATTCATGGAGGCTTTCAGAGTTTGTTTGTTTCAATATTTCATACTTCCCTGATGAAAGAATTCTGGTATTTAACCTTCTCGATCACCAAATAGCATACATACCTTTGGCCCCTTGAGATCCGACAATTATTATATCCAACAACTATGATCGTCTCACAGCTACACCTTTCCATTTGCCATTTGGCACATATATTTCCACAAGAAGACTATGTATGTTAGCTCTTGAAATCTTGATGCATCGTATGTACTTTGGTAGAGTGATTCATGCATTCGATCGATATGTTTTACAACATTTTTGTTGCTTTCGAAACACACTATTAGTCACCCTCTATGTAGGATTAGGAGCCACCAGGAAAAAGACGGTGACGACGTCTGGCGTCCTCCCAAGTTTACTAGCTCAACCTCTTACAGATTTTACACTTGTAACCTTTCCACGCTTTTTTTTTTTGACATGTTTAATGGTCAACAATGTTGATTTTTTTACGTACATTGTGAGAATGATCATCAAGAAATAGTAAAGATATGGGCACTGGCTAACTGATGATAGTATGAGAGGTTGTCAGTTTCACGCATTCTTATTAAGTTCAATATCCCTGCAATACTCGTCCACCCAAATTTATGTTTTGTTTTTCTTTTAATCTAACTTATGGTTCGTCTGCTTGTTCGTGATCCCAAGCTCTGTCAGTGACCACAATTATGATCATATTTACTACTATAAAAAATGTGATGGGCCTATTCTTGTGAATGCTCACTGTACCTTATTTCTATTTTTTTTCCTTATCCAACTCTTGGTCTTCTCTCAAAAAATAAAATTTCTATGCTTATCTATGTTTATCAAATGTAGGGTTGAAAACGGGACAAGAAATCCTGACCGTTTCCGCTGCTGTTTCTATTTCTTACTGACTGTTTTTATCGGTATCGAAAATTTTCGGTAATGGTAACGGAAACGGTAACGAAAACAGGAGAGCTATTTTTTTGGACCGTTTTGTCGGTAACCGTATTGGCCCGGTAATTTCCAAAAATTTCCGACAAATTTCCGGAAGCCTTTCTCCAATCTCCAGTCTAGTCTCCTGTCTCCAGACTCCAAAATTCAATATTAATTGTCGACTTATTTCATTTTATTATGTGATCATAATATAGCAACATTTTACAGCTATACTTATATGCTCAATAAATCATGAATGACATGATGCTATACTTATGTGCTTAATAAATCATAAATAATATGATGCGAGGATGAGTTTATATGGTCATGTATAGTTAAATATCTAACGTTATTGTTCCTGTTTCCGACATGAACTTTTGGCTTCCGACCGATATTAGTATATTTCCGTTGTGATAGTTTCGTTTTCAAAATACCGATAGTACCGATATCGTTTCCGTTTCCGAATTTACCGTTCCGTTTCCGTTTCCAAGGAAAAAAATATGGAAATGAAAATGGGAGAGACAGTTTTCCGACCGTTTCTAACTGTTTTCAACCCTAATCAAATGTATAACGAGGTGATGCAGGGAGGGGCACAGAAGGGTGTGCCATTTTCTTTGCTGCAGCAAAGCTAGAATTGCCCATTGTGCATCAAGTTGAGTCTAGTGCGCTATATACGGACAAAACATAGGAAACTTGATATGCACTACTTCTTGAAGCTAGCTGGGATGGCATGACATGTTTGGATGGTAGTTTGCAGGGGCGGAGGACTACCTCGACCTCGCCACGAGTACCTCCTCCTTCCCCGGCAACCTTGGTGGCCCGCCGATGCTATGGCCATGTCCACGAGTTGCGCCGATCTGCGAGAGCGGAACACCAGATAGCTTTGGGCATGGAGTTGCTGCCGTGCTGACCTGCGGGTGGGCTAGAGGTGTTGTTGCTGTGAATCTACTTGAACCCTACCGAGCAGAGCCACAAATGGAAAAAAGCGGAGGCGCGTGCGACTGCTCGAACCGCACGACGGTGGCCGGTGAAGATTGCACGGGGGCACGGCGACAAGGCGTAGGGAAGGCCGGATCACTGGAGGTGTGAATTCCACTACTATAGAATCGGTTTTCGCAGACGGACCCCCTTGGAGGTTGCAGGCGGACCAAGATGAGGCCCGTCTGCGATAATCCCGATCCGGGGAGGTCGCAACGGCCCGTCTGCATAGATCGATTATTGCAGGTGGGCCACTAAGACGCCCGCCTGCGATAAAGTATCTTTTATCGCAGGCGGGCCACTTAGCAGGCCGCCTGCGAATAATCAATTATCCCAAGCGGGCCCCTAAGCGGCCTGCTTGAGATGTCCTCCCACTTATATATCTACCCAGCCCGACCCCTTCTTCCCCAATCGACGTTTCTCTCTCCAAAATTTACCAAAAGATTGAGGAGGGAGGTCTTGAACTTGGATTTCTTGGGGGATTTACCTACCAAAGGTTAGAACCATGTTTTCCTATTATATTTATGAAGTTTTTCTTTGACTTTAGGGTTTGGATAGTGAGAATTTTACTTGAGAATGATGTTTTTTGACCTAGATGTAACAATTTTTATTTGTGTTTTACCATGAATTTGAACCAAAATATCTATGTAATATTAGTGCAATGGTATGCCTTAATCCATATGTAAATGATTTTAGTTCTTTTCAATGCAAAATGAGGAGATTTGAATGTACATGTGAACTCCTAGATCTATTTGGAGAGAGAAAAAGAGTAGGGATTTTTTTTCCAAGGGAATAGGTGTTTTTTCAATCATTTTTTCCTCAATATTGAATAGCTTGTTTTTACGGTTTTTAGATATTTATTTTAAAACTGGATATTAATGTTTGAATGTTTAATATTATTTAAATTTGTTTGAATTCTCAGATGGATAGGATATGGATGTATAGTATGCCAAGATTTCAGCAGTCGTACATGAAGGAGGTTTCAAAATTTATTGAAGCGGCGAAGGCACATGTTTCGACAGTGGGTAGAAAGGAAATACATTGTGCATGTGTCGATTCCAAGAATCAGAAAGTGTGGATTGCTCCAAATGTAATCAGATCACACTTAGTGAAGCGTAGATTTGTTGAGGATTATAAGGTTTGGCCCCATCACAGCAAAGATGTCGACCCCCAAGGGGATGGTAATCACGAAGAAAGAGGGGATGGTGACAATTTCACAGTAGATTTGTCGGACGACGAAATGATGAACAACTTTAATGACAACGCTGATTTTGATATGGAGGAGATGCTACGTCATGCCGAACCGGAAGTGTTGACGGGTTCTACAAGAGGGTTAGATAATTTTGAGTCCTTACAGAAGGCTGCAAAAGATCTATTGTTCGAAGAATTGAAGGGTTGTTCTAAGGAGATGGCAGTCTTACGTTCAGTGCTTGAACTACTAAGGTTGAAGGCATGCAACGGATGGTTGAATAGTAGTTTCAATGATTTATTATTCCTCCCAAGTAAGATCTTTCCGAAGCCTAACTTACTGCCAGCCAACACATATCAAGCGAAGAAACTCATATGTCCGTTATCACTAGGTGTGCAAAAGATTCATACATGCGAGAACCACTGAATCTTGTATTGCAAAGGGCATGCAGACTTGGAGAGCTGCCCAACATGTGGGACTAGTCAGTACAAATCGTGTAACGAGTCACAGGATTTTGATAGGCAAGAAAATGATTCATCTCCGCACAACAAGAAGAAAATTCCTGCCCTGGTAATGTGGTACCTTCCAGTGAAAAATCGCGTAAAGCATTTGTACTCGAACCCTAAGGACGCTAAACTGATGAGATGGCATCACGAGAATCGTAGGAATGATGGGTAGCTCTGCAACCCTGCCGATGCTCGCCAGTGGAAAAACTTTGATGTAATACACCCAGACTTTGCCTTGGCTCCGAGGAATATCAATTTGCGTTGAGTACCGATGGAATGAACCCTTTTGGTGACTTGAGCAGCTCGCACAGTACTTGGCCAATACTAATGACCATGTATAACCTTCCAACTTGGCTATGTTAGAAGCGAAAGTATATCTTATTGTCAATCCTATTACAAGGCCCGAAACAACCTGGGATAGGAATAGATGTGTTTCTTTAACCTTTGCTAGAGAATATGGCGGATCTATAGGATGAGGGTATCAAGGTGTGTTATGAATACCTACGGGAGTACTTTACTTGCAGAGCCATTATCTTTGTCACCATCAATGATTACCTGGTAAATTTTTCCGTCTAGGGACAGATCAAAGGGAAGATGGGTTGCGTAACCTGCGTGGACAACACCGCATGTATCTATCTGCCATCATCTAACAAATTGGTGTACATGAGGCATCAGTGATTCCTACCCAACAGGCATAGGTATCGAACAAAGGGAAGACTATTTAACAAGACAGTAAAAAATGGGTCTACACCCGAAGTTCGCAATGGTAAATGGATATTTGATATAACCAGCAATCTCAAAGTTGTTTTGGGGAAAATAAAGAAGAAGGCAACAAAAAGGAAGAAAAATGGGGAATACAAAGACGAGCTAGCCATTCCATTCAAGAAACACTCCATTTTCTTTAAGTACTTACCCTACTGAAAAGACCTGGAGATTCGTCATTCCATCGATGTCATGCACCTCAAGAAAAATTTCTTCGACAGCATTATCGGTACTTTGCTGGACATTCAAAGTAAGACTAGGTATGGTCTACGCTCTTGTAACGATTTGGTGAATTTGAAGATTAGGAAAGAGATTCACCCGCAACCACAAGAAAATGAAAAAATATACCTTCCGCCAGCAAGCTACACCCTAACACCCGAGGAGAAGAGAGAGTGTGCAAGTCTTTACATAATTTGAGAGTGTCTACTGGGTTATCATCGAACATCCGGAAAGTAGTCTCGATGACGGACTTGTCTCTCTCTGGTTATAACTCACATGACTGCCATGTCATGCTGTTAACGCCAAAATTTGGTATGGCTCTGTGTCAGATTCGGTTGAGAAGAAGATTACAGTTAACTAATGGAAGTTGATCCAGAAGGGACCGAATCCAGGAAGAAGCCGTGAAGACCACAGTATGGCAGTTAATTGTTAATTAGGCAAGGATTAATATTTTATCTTTAGGAAACCTGACCTCATGTCCGGTCGGGTCTTGTTAGTGTTTCCTTTTATGTTTAGGAAATCTTGTACCGTGTCCAATAAGGACTCATATCAACTCGGGGTATAAATATGTATGCTCGGGTACTTTGTAATACATCTACATCAATCAGATCAATATAATCTCGGCGCATCGCCACCCCTTCGACGGGTTCTTGCTTCTCGAGCTGGGCTGCATCGGTTAAGTTCGACCTCCTGCGAGAGGGTAAGTCTCGTCACCCCGGACACCGCATCGGCTAGGACTTCCTCGGTTAAGTCCGATATTCTAGTCGGTTTACGGTGGACGGCTTACCACGATATATCTATTTCATCTATGGCTGCATCAGTTTAGTTTGACCTCATAGATCGATTAGGTATATCACATCACACGTGCACAGATCGTATCGGCTTACTGGGTGTAACTTCTCGACAGTTTGTGCTGCATCGGATAGGTCCGACCTACTAAACTGCTTCGATAAGTTACTCCTGCTAGGTTGATATTTTCCATGCAAGTGTTTTATCGGAACGTATAGCCGATAAGTTATCATAACTCATCATGATCGCATTAGATCTATCGGCTCATCGAGGTCTTGCTATCATCACTAGTCTGTGCTACAACGGTTGAGTCCGATCTACAAGACTGGTAATAATAACTCTACTCTTAATAAGCCGATGGATTTTATGCGATGTTTTATCGGAGTGCTTAGCCGATAAGTTATCTTCATATTCAGCCGATTCGTCACAAATAGTTAGAAAATCGCTGTTAACGCGGGCACGAACAGCAAGCAAGTACTCGGGCATGGACATAGGTGAGGACCCAGGCACGGGAACGACATCAGGTAAGGACCCGGGCACGAGCACAGGTAAGAACCCGGGCACGGGCACGGACAGCGAACGAAGATCCGGGCGCGGGCACGAGCAAGGGCCCGGGCAATATCTTCGCGGCGACACTAGTAATTTTAACCACAATCGGCTGGAGTTTATTTGATCTACTTATTTACGCATTCTGCTTATTTATTTTATTAGTTTACAGCCAATTTTTGAATATCCCTTCGGCAATCGGCTAGTTCTATATTTGCTTATTATTATGCTACTGCTCATGCCATCATCGGCTTCCAGTCGGTGTGTAAGTGCCACAGTTCAAAATCGGCCATCGGCCGATGAGATGAGTCCATATCGGCTTCCAGCCGATTGGCTCATTGATCTAATTTTTTCCATCTCCTTGTCAATTGCAGAGTCAAATTGACTGGCACGCCTATGAACCTCAAGATTTTAGGACCTGCACTGGAGTGAAGCAAATCTCCTAGGCCTTCGCGTGTCTCCCAGACGCCGAACGGCCCCTGGTGGGTTTTCGGCGTCAACACGTTTTTGGCAGGCCTGGTGGGATGCGAAGTTTCAACACAAAATCTAAGTCGGAATTGCAACATGGCCAGAAAAGAGGTCAAAACAGACAACGTAATTCCGGTTAGCATGGAGGATTTAACTGAAGAACAAAAACAGCAAGTTGAGCAAAATATGGCAAATTTTCAGAAGCTGTGCTTAGAATCCTTCAGCATGACAAGGCAAGGGCCGATTCAGAAGACGTAGTTTCCAAAACCAGTTCTGTTTGGTGAGTCGAGCCGCACACCACCCGAAAGTCCACTGGTGAAACCTTTGCAGGATATGGTAAACGAAGTAGTGCATCATGCACTCATCAATCAATCCGGAATCCTGGTGAACACACTTCATAATCTCATAAAGAAGACAGTGGATGGATCGATTATTCAAGAGCCTACTCGAGGTCCTGTTTATCTCCCGCCAAAGACAGAGCCAAATCAGGTTGTTTATGGGATAAACAGAGATGTACCGGAGAACCTGTTTGCACAGAATCAAGCTGGGGGGCAACAGGATATGCCTGTTGGATACCATCGATCTGCCTATTATGGGGGATATCAATAGAATTACCCAGGTGGCATTGCCGATCTAGGTAGTTACCAGAGAGAGTATCCTAGACAGAATCGGCAACAAACTCCACCGGTACAGTATCAACAGGACAACCTGAGGGAAGAGGATTTATCAGCAAGGGTTGCAGAAATAGTAAGGGAACAATTTGGAATCAAGCCTAAGGAGCAAACATTTATGTATCGGCATCCATATCCCGAGTGGTTTGATAGAGTGCCGTTGCCACACCGATACAGGGTTCCAGATTTTTCCAAGTTCTCAGGGCAAGACAGCATATCTATAGTAGAACACGTTAGCCGATTCCTGGCACAGTGCGGAGAGGCATCGGCTGAAGAGGCTCTGAGGGTTAGGTTTTTCCCCTTGTCACTATCTGGATCGGCTTTTACATGGTTCTCTTCATTACCACCGAATTCCGTTCAGGGATGGGTTGATCTAGAAAAACAGTTTCATAAATACTTCTTTGCCGGAATTCATGAGATGAGACTGACAGATTTGACATCGGTTAGGCAACGACCAGATGAAACAGTACCGGAATACATTCAGCGATTTTGGGACGTCAGAAACCGATGTTACAGTCTGAACCTGAGCGATGGGCATCTAGCCGATCTGGCTTTCCAGGGTCTCTTGGCGCCAATTAAGGAGAGGTTTTCATCACAAGAGTTCGAGTCCCTGGTGCACCTGGTACAGAAAGTATCGGCTCATGAAAGCCGATTTCAAGAGGCGAAAAAAGATAAATATCAGAGAAGGGTTGCTCAGGTACAGGTTTATTCATCAGACTCAGACGATGAGAGATCCGATGCTGAGGTTGGATTGGCGGAGTGGGCTAGGAACAAAAAATCAGTATCATGCCCATGGGTCAAGGATATCGGCAAAGAGGAGTGTTATGATTTTGATATTAATAAAGCCGATAAAATCTTTGACTTGCTGCTACAAGAGAAACAGATACAACTTCCGCCAAACCACGTGATTCCATCAGCCGAAGAACTAAAGAAGAAAAGATATTGCAAGTGGCACAATACTATATCGCATCATACTAACGAGTGCAAAGTTTTTCGGCAACAGATTCAATCGGCTGTTGAGCAAGGAAGAATCAAATTCGAAGACAAAAAGCCGATGAAATCGATGGACACCCGTTCCCTGTGGGATCGTCGTCAAGGAATCAAGCCGATGAAGGAAGGCGGACGGATCATAGAAAATCAAGGATTACTTCATCGGGTATGATAGAGAAATACTCAAAATACGAAGAGCAGTGGATTGAGCCGGACAGGGAAAGATTCAATCCACATTGGGATTGTCCGTTCTTCCGATTCTGTTGGGATCAAGGGATGAGATTGCCATCAATTGAAGATTGCCCTGAGTGCGATAATCTAAGGTTTCAGCAGGATCGTCAGGAAAGTTCGTCGCAGAATCGGCCATCTAGGAGGCGAGCATCGGTACATAGCCGATTAGGGCCGGTTCATGAAGAATTCTTTGAAGAAAATGAAAGAGAGGTGCGTGGAAAACAAATCCAGAATCCTCAATGGTGTCCTAGTGGGATATTCACAAAGAATCAGAAGAGAAGGGCGCAACAACTACGACACCGAGAGCAACAGAAAGAACAGAGGCAAGATCAGGAAGAGGCCGATCATCGTCACAAGAGAACCAAACAAGTATGGCGTGTGAAGAGGAAGGGCGATGAAGTAGATGCATCGGCTCCAGTAAATATGGTTTTCTTTTTGCCTCGGGAGTATAAAGCACTTTCATCGGATGAAGAAGGCAATGAGGAAGTTTTCGCTCAGCTAATGTTGCAACCCGATCAGGCTGTATTTGATAAACCTGAAGAGTCAGAGCATCGGCACCTAAAGCCATTATATATCAAGGGCTATGTGAATGGGAAGCCGATGACGAAGATGCTGGTTGATGGGGGAGCAGCTGTTAATCTCATGCCTCATGCTACATTTTGGAAATTGGGGAAGACTGCCGAAGATTTGATCAAGACAAATATGGTGCTAAAGGACTTCGGTGGGAATTCATCAGAGGCAAAAGGCGTATTAAACGTGGAGTTGACAGTGGGAAATAAGACGTTACCTACCAAGTTTTTCGTCATCGACGGAAATGGGTCATATAGTTTGCTTCTTGGCAGAGATTGGATTCACGCAAACTGTTGCGTGCCCTCGACGATGCATCAATATTTGATACAGTGGCAAGGGGATCAAGTCAAGGTGGTCCTAGCAGATCGGTCAACCAACATTGCAATGACCGATTTGCCGGTCTGGGAAGCTGATGGAGTGGATTGCTTGTCCAGAAAAACATGGGAAGGAGATTATCTTAAGGTTACCAGCCAAGGGATACAGCCGATTCAGCAAGTCGGCTCCGAGATGTTACTCTAATGGGCTCTATTGAAGATTTTGAGGGGAAACTAGGACAAGGGTTTACGTCGGCCAATGATTTGGAGGAGATTGACATAGGACCAGGAGATAAGCCAAGGCCGACATACATAAGCAAAAAGTTATGTCCTGAACTTCGAAAAGAACTGATAACACTATTGAAGGAGTATTGGGATTGTTTTGCCTAGGAGTATCATGAGATGCCAGGATTAAGCCGATCAATTGTCGAACATCGGCTGCCCATTAAACCAGGATATCGGCTGTTCAAACAGGCTCCAAGGAGATTCAAGGCAGAATTATATGAGCCGATCAAAGCGGAAATCACAAGGTTGTATGATGCCAAATTTATAAGGCCATGCCGATATGCTGAGTGGGTTTCTAATATTGTCCCGGTAGAAAAGAAGAATGGAAAATTGACGATATGTATCGACTTCTGGGATTTAAATAAAGCTACCCCCAAGGATGAATACCCGATGCCGATAGCAGATTTGTTGGTAGATGCAGCATCAGGACACAGGATTATTAGCTTCATGGACGGCAATGAAGGATACAATCAGATTTTTATGGCTGAAGAAGATATACACAAGACTGCGTTTCGATGTCCTGGGGCTATCGGCTTATATGATTGGGTAGTAATGACGTTTGGGTTGAAAAGTGCCGGTGCGACCTATCAGAGGGCGATGAATTATATATTTCATGATCTCATCAGCTTGTTGGTAGAAATTTACATTGATGATGTGGTGGTTAAGTCTAAAAGTGAGGAAAGCCATATAGCCGATTTGCGAAAAGTGCTGGAGAGGGCCAAGAAATACGGACTACGGATGAATCCCAATAAATGAGCTTTTGGTGTATCGGCTGGGCAGTTTTTGGGTTTTATGGTTCATGAGCGAGGGATTGAAGTTAGTCAACGGAGCATCAGAGCCATTAAGACTACAAAGCCACCAAGCAATAAGACAGAGTTGCAGTCATTGATCGGCAAGATTAATTTTGTAAGGAGATTTATATCAAATTTATCAAGGAGAATTGAATCTTTTACTCCGTTGTTGAAGTTAAAAGCTGATCAAGAGTTCGTGTGGGGGGCAGATCAGCAAAAGGCATTTGATGGAATTAAGAGTTATCTGAGTTCCCCACCAGTTTTAATTCCACCGCAGAAAGGGGTGCTGTTCAGGTTGTACTTATCAGCCGATGAGAAATCCATCGGGTTTGTTTTGATTCAAGAGTTTGAAGGCAAGGAGCGAGTCGTGTTCTATCTAAGCAGAAGGCTTTTGGGTGCTGAAATAAGATATCCTGCGGTGGAGAAATTATGCCTTTGTCTGTATTTCTCGTGCACAAAGTTGAGGCATTATATCCTATCGGCTGAATGCACAGTGGTTTGCATGGCCAACGTGGTGAAATACATGTTGTCGGCTCCTGTTTTAAAAGGGCGAGTTGGTAAATGGGTTTTTGCCTTGACAGAGTTCGACTTAAGGTATGAATCGGCTAAAGCGATCAAAGGACAGGCGGTGGCTGATTTCATTGTACAACACAGAGGGGCTCACGAAGATTATGTGGAGCCGATCCCATGGACTTTGTTTTTTGATGGATCGGTTTGCAAGCATGGATCTGGTATCGGCTTGGTCATTATATCGCCTCAGGGGGCAAGTTTTGAGTTTGCTTTTACAATTAAATCTTATCGGACTAATAATCAAGCGGAATACGAGGCGGTATTAAAAGGACTTCAACTTTTAAAGGAGATCGGAGCCGATATCATAGAGATTGTTGGTGATTCTTTGTTGGTGATCAAGCAGTTGTCTGGAGAATATGAGTGCAAGGATGATGTTTTGAGATCATATCGTGAGGAATGTACAGATTTGTTAAAGGATTTCAAGATAGTATCGATAGATCATATTCCTAGGGAGCAGAATTTAGAAGCCAATGATCTTGCATAGATTACTTCTGGTTATCGGCTGAATAGACAGGTTGAGGTTGAAATAGCCGATAATGACATTCAAGACAAAGCCGATGACTGGAGACAGGAAATAATTGGTTATCTACAAAATCCGTTGCAATCGGTTTCTAGGAAAATTCGGTATAAAGCTACTAAGTATGTGTTGCTTGATGGGGATTTATATTATCGGACTTTTGAGGGAGTTCTGCTGAGGTGCCTGAATTTGGAAGAAGCCAAAGTAGTTATGTGCGAGGTACATGAAGGCGTTTGTGGGACTCATCAATCGGCTCATAAGATGAAGTGGTTGCTAAGAAGAGTAGGATATTTTTGGCCGACAATGCTGGAAGATTGCTTCAGGTACTATAAAGGATGTCAAGATTGCTAGAAGTTTGGGAATATACAACGAGCACCAGCATCGGCTATGAATCCTATCATCAAACCGTGGCCGTTCAGAGGATGGGGAATTGACATGATCGGCCAGGTTTTTCCTCCATCAAGTAAAGGACATAAGTTCATATTGGCAGCGACAGATTATTTTACGAAGTGGGCAGAAGCGATTCCTCTGAAGAAAGTTACGTCCAAAGAGGCGATCGAGTTTGTAAAAGAGCACATAATTTATCGGTTTGGGATTCCTCAGACGATAACTACTGATCAGGGGTCTATTTTCGTGTCTGATGAGTTTCAACGGTTTGCTGCCAGTATGGGAATCAAGTTAGTAAATTCGTCGCCTTATTATGCTCAGGCTAATGGACAAGCGGAAGCTTCGAATAAGAGTCTAATCAAGTTGATCAAGCGGAATATTGATGAGCAGCCGCGACGATGGCATACTACATTAGCCGATTCATTATGGGCCTATCGGATGGCATGTCATGGATCTACCTGGGTGCCACCTTACCAACTAGTATATGGACATGAAGCAGTTTTGCCTTGGGAGACTAACATCGGCTCTAGGAGGGTTTCTTTGCAAAATCAATTGACAGCCGATGATTATTATAACTTAATGAGAGATGAACTTGAAGACTTGGCTGAAAATCGGTTAAGGGCACTGGAGAGGATCAAGGAAAACAAAGCTAGGGCAGCTAGGCATTATAACAAGAGAGTGGTGAATAAATCGTTTGCTGAAGGAGATCTTGTGTGGAAATTGATTTTGCCGATCGGGTCTAGAGATAATAAGTTTGGAAAGTGGTCACCTAATTGGGAAGGGCCCTATCGGATTAATCGTTGTGTGCCTGGTAATGCCTATATACTAGAAGATCTTGAGGGGACAGAGTTTGCTAAAGCACTTAATGGGAAGTACATCAAGAGATATTACCCGAGTGTTTGGATCAACTCTTAAATCGGTTAAGTGCCAGCCAATTTCTAAAGCGGTTCAGAAAGCCGATGTTTTTGCATCGCCTAAAGACAGCCGATATCGATCAATATCGCCTTTAGATCAAACAAACAGAAATATTATCAAGGGTGAAAGAAGCAGGCAACAGAAGCAGGCAACAGAGCCGATCAAGATATATTACAACACAACCAGCATGTTTCATGAAGCCATCGGTCATTAATTTACATGAATTTTTGGATCATTTCGATTGCACGCAGGCGGATTTGGTCAATCTCATTGATAGCACGGATGTCGTCTTCATCGGAGCCCGGGATAGTCTTCAGATTTTTGCGCCGATGAACGACTTGACGCACCGTTGCTGCAACCTTAGCCTCTTGGTCTTGTATAGCTTGTGGCAGGCCGATAAGCTGGGATTCTGTTGCTTCAAGATCCTTGCAAACTTTTTCAAGTTCTGCTAGCAAATCGGCCTCCTTTTTCTTCAGTTGATCCAACTTGGATTGGAGCTCTTGAGAGGCAGCTGCCATGTCATCATGCTTTTTCTTCTCTGTTTGGGGTGACAGCCGATCGGTTTGGATATCTTGGGTAATCTTCTGTTGGTCAGCACGATCGGCTATGCGCTGTCTGAGCTTGATGAGTCTGAATCTGTGGGATTCAAGGTATGCCACGGGAGTCAGTGCGTCGATGAGTTCTTCGGGCAAGTGATGTTCAATATCTGCAAGTCTTGCCCGGATCGGCCCGCAATCCTCCACTAGTGCATCGATCGGATTTTCCAGCCAACTGATGATGCTTGTTAAATACTCACGCACATCGGCTGGGAAGGATGGCTTGGTTGCTGCGCTGGTGGCTGTTGCTTCTTCCGCCTCTAAGTACTGGCCGATGTCGAAGGAGAACAAATCGGCTAAGGACTGCAAATTGACATCGGTAAAAGAATCAGTGAAGAGTTTAAAAGCAAAGAATGGATATAAAGAGATTACCTGAGGTAGGGCATCGGCAGCTCGGGTGGCATCGGCTTCAGGGGGATGAGTAGGTTGTTCTTCGGGGTGGCCGATGTCAGGCGATGAAGTAGGAACAGTCTCATCGATGGCTTGAGGACTTGGTGTTGAGATTGGGGCAACTGGAGAAGTCGTCGGCTCGGTGCTTGGAGGGATGTCAGCAGAAGGTTGAGGTTCAATGGCCGATGGCTCGAGCTGAAAATAAAATTGATGAAAAAATATGGAAAAACGAGTAATGATATCAAGACTTAGCACGTACCTATGGAGATGAAGGGGCCGATGTTGTTTGGGGAGTAGATGGCGTCGTGACCATGACATCGGCACTTGTTTTCTGCTTCTTGAGAGAAGGGCGATGCGCCAGCTTCTTGCGTTTTTGTCCTGTCGATCGGGGCGCCTGGAGGAGAGCCGATGGAGAGGGAGCATCGCGCCCTAAGTTTGGAGTGGCCGATGGGGGTTGATACAGAATTGGCTGACCACTAGTGCTTGTCGTTGGGGGCTCGACGTTGGCAGCCTGCAAATTAAGAGTGAGAGATGATCGGAGATGGTGATTAAGGCTTACGGGTGTTACCTCCTCATCGGATTCGATGTACTCGGCATCGAGGCGGGAATAGTAGTAGGTGGCCACTAAGCTGAATAGATGTTTCTTCCATTCTGACCACCATCGGACGAAAAGCTTTGTATTGGCAGTGCAAACATTCACCTCGGTGGCGGCGCCTGGAAGTAGGGATTCGGTCAAGGTCCGCATCCGATTATACTCTAGGGCGTTGTTGACGTTGCCCCGGGCCTGGAGTTTATTGATGAAGAATAGGCCGATTGGAAGTTGACCAAGACCAAGCTGACGGGAGCCGACCGATGGATGGTAAAACTCATATGATGGTTGCGATCGGCCCAGAGAGAAGCCAGTTGGTAGCAGACAAGGGGTAATGGCCGATAGGAATATGGCCTTCGACTCATCATTTTCCAAAGCATCAAGCGGGTCAAAATTGGAAGGCATCTCGAATGACGATGCATCATTGTATGCGAACCAGAGAGTGGCCTCCTTGGTGAAGCCGTAATAGAACCGCTTGAACCATTGGCTAAGTCCAGCGGGTGTTATCTTGCCACCAGAAAGAGCCGATGCAGCTTCGCCCATGGAGATACATCGGCGGTAAATGGGATCCTGGTCTTCTGTATGATCGGCTGGAAAGGATTGGTTGAGAAAAGAGGTCCCAAAGAAGACCTTGGAGGTGTAGACGTTGAGCCAGAGTTGCACAAACCACTAAGGACCCCCGATATGGCCGATGGGCTGGCCGGCCGATAGCTTGGTCGCTACTTGGTGAAGCAGCTGATAAGTAGCGCCAAGGAGGTATTGCCCCAAGGGGATCTGTTTCCGATCGGTCAAGCACTCTACCAGACATTGCATGTTGATCGTTGGGCCGAGGGTTGCACTGCCGAAGACAAACCGTTCCAGCCACAGGTTCAAAAAGGTGACATGTTCCCGATCGTCGACTGGTCCAGTTCCCTTGTTATGGATTGATATATACTTGGACCAGCCACCAATGTTCTTCGCTTGGAGCCGATGAGCAGGCTTGAATCGGAGATTGAAGGGGTTGATGTAGCTTGTCGTGTTGAGGCAGGTGAGCATAGTCACATCCATCAAGGTGGGGGTCATCGGCCCGTGCCCGAACATGAAGGCGTTGAGGGCGTCTGACCAGAAGTATGAAGCCGATGCAAGCAGAGGTTCATTCCTTTCCATATCGGCTAGAGAGAGGTTGATGCAGTGGCCGATATGTGATTCTTCCCAGAGGGTTCTCTTCGCGGCTGATACTCTGATATACCAATCTCTCCACCCAGGCAGCTTGCTCGGCCATGACCTGAAGCTATTGGTCTAGTCACTGACTAGCATGGCGGAGTTCTTGAAAGGAATGCGTTGGGTCTCGGCGCTAATAAAATCTATGGGATCTTCGCTACCCATGGGGCCATGGTAGAAAAAGTTCGGGTAATCGGCGGCCAGGATCAAGATCTGGTCTCTAAGGTGCTATAGTAAAGAAGAACACGACGAAGAACAGGTAAAGAACATGGCAGATTGGATTCATCTGGGCTGCAGATCGGAAAAAACAGTCGGGCGGAAAGATTACCTCGGGGACTGCGGATGCTGATGCCATTGTGCCGGAGGAAGAAGAGCGGGAATCAGCGGTCGAAGAGGGGAGACGTGACGGTTCGTATGAGTTCGCCGGAGTTCGTCGGGGTCTTGGAAGATGAAGTGGTAGTGCTCTGGTGATGTGAAAGCGTAAAAAAGGGCTAGGAAGACGAAGCGGTTTATAGAGGTACGATGACCGGGCGGGAATCGAGGCCGTTGGCACTGTTTCAAACAATTATGGCAAGTGGGCTACCTTGGGCCGCCTCGGTATGGAAGAAATCTGAAGGTCCAAAACGAAAGAATTTCGAAGTCCTATAGAGAACTCCGAAATTGGGGGGCATATGTTAACGCCAAAATTTGGTATGGCTCTGTGTCAGATTCGGTTGAGAAGAAGATTACAGTTAACTAATGGAAGTTGATCCAGAAGGGACCAAATCCAGGAAGAAGCCGTGAAGACCACAGTATGGCAGTTAATTATTAATTAGGCAAGGATTAATATTTTATATTTAGGAAACCTGACCTCGTGTCCGGTCGGGTCTTGTTAGTGTTTCCTTTTATGTTTAGGAAATCTTGTACCGTGTCCAATAAGGACTCATATCAACTCGGGGTATAAATATGTATGCCGGGGTGCTTTGTAAAACATCTACATCAATCAAATCAATATAATCTCAGCGCATCGCCACCCCTTCGACGGGTTCTTGCTTCTCGAGCTGGGCTGCATCGGTTAAGTTCGACCTCCTGCGAGAGGATAAGTCTCGTCACCCCGGACACCGCATCGGCTAGGACTTCCTCGGTTAAGTCCGATATTCTAGTCGGTTTACGGTGGATGGCTTACCACGATATATCTATTTCATCTATGGCTGCATCAGTTTAGTTTGACCTCATAGATCGATTAGGTATATCACATCACATGTGCACAGATCGTATCGGCTTACTGGGTGCAACTTATCGACAGTTTGTGCTGCATCGGTTAGGTCCGACCTACTAAACTGCTTCGATAAGTTACTCCTGCTAGGTTGATATTTTCCGTGCAAGTGTTTTATCGGAACATATAGCCGATAAGTTATCATAACTCATCACGATCGCATTAGATCTATCGGCTCATCGAGGTCTTGCTATCATCACTAGTCTGTGCTGCAACGGTTGAGTCCGATCTACAAGACTGGTAATAATAACTCTACTCTTAATAAGCCAATGGATTTTATGCGATGTTTTATCGGAGTGCTTAGCCGATAAGTTATCTTCATATTCAGCCGATTTGTCACAAACAGTTAGAAAATAGCTGTTAACCCGGGCACGAACAGCAAGCAAGTACTCGGGCACTGACATAGGTGAGGACCCGGGCACGGGCACAACATCAGGTAAGGACCCGGGCACGAGCACAGGTAAGAACCCGGGCACGGGCACAGACAACGAACGAAAGATCCAGGCGCGGGCACGAGCAAGGGCCCGGGCACGGGTGCAGGCAATATCTTTGCGGCGACACTAGTAATTTTAACCACAATCGGCTGGAGTTTATTTGATCTACTTATTTACGCATTCTGCTTATTTATTTTATCAGTTTACAGCCGATTTTTGAATATCCCTTCGGCAATCGGCTAGTTCGATATTTGCTTATTATTATGCTACTGCTCATGCCATCATCGGCTTCCAGTCGGTGTGTAAGTGCCACAGTTCAAAATCGGCCATCGGCCGATGAGATGAGTCTAGATCGGCTTCCAGCCGATTGGCTCACTGATCTAATTTTTTCCATCTCCTTGTCAATTGCAGGGTGAAATTGACTGGCACGCCTACGAACCTCAAGATTTTAAGACCTGCACTGGAGTGAACCAAATCTCCCAGGCCTTCGCGTGTCTCCTAGACGCCGAACGGCCCCCGGCGGGTTTTTGGCGTCAACACATGCTAACCGTGTTTCTCCCTATTGCAATAAGGGCAATTAAACCAATTGCTATTAAGGTCGTGATCACGAAGATCTGCTACTTCTTTAATGTGATTTCATAAAAAGTTTTAGATCCTGAAGAACTGGGACATCTTTAGACATTTCTGACAGAGACTCTATGCTAGCTCGAGATGTGCTTCCCTCCATCATTCTTCAATATGATGATTCATCTAATGGTTTACATCGTTCCTTAGATACTCGAACTAGGTCCTTTGTACTTACATCAAATGTGGACATATGAATGGTTCATGTCTATTCTGCAGGGCTATGTCCAAAACCATGCTCATCCAGAGGGGTCGATGGTGGAGGGATATACCACTAAAGAAGTCATCGAGTGTTGCATAATTTACCTAGAAGATGCCAACCCCATTGGCGTACCTGTGCCCCATCATTAGGGGAGATTGTCTGGAAGGGGACCGTTGGCAAGAAAATGTCTTTATGACAATGAGTTCGATACCGTGCAAGTAGCACACTATAGCATCCTACAACAGCTTGCGATAGTTGAGCGCTACATCGAATAACACTTAAACCAGATTAGAGCCCGTAACATTGGACGATCGGAAGATTAGATTATGAAAGAGCACAAGCGTCGATTCACCACATGGTTCAAGGACCATAGCCTACTAGATAGTGACTCCCTTGAAGAAAAAACACTAAAAAGGTTGTCCTGTGGGCCCTCAAGTTTAGTAACGTCATGGCAGGCTATGAGATTAATGGGTACACATTTTATACGAAGTTAAAGGATAGGAATGGGATGGCACAAAATAGCGGGGTTCGAGTGGATACTAAACACCTATGGACAGAAAACCACCTACTATGGGTTTAGAGATGAAATATAGGGACTGGACTACGGATTAAATATTCAGATCCCCCTATTTTGATGCCAATGGGCAAAACACCCAACAGGAGTGTTTGTGGACAACTTCAAGCTAACAATTGTTGACATCGTCAATGTAGGCCACAAGGACAACTCGTGGGTACTGGCTGAGTGTGTCGCGTCAGTGGGGCATCTTCCATGCTTAGTTGGAAGGAAGGGTTTTCAAAAGACACAGGAAGTTACAAGAGACGCGATAGGTAGAAGGAGAACATGACGTAAGAAATTAGGGAAGAAGTGGCCAAATAATTATTTCATTTGATGTTGCAACATGTTGCGTAGCACCAGAAACCTAGCGTAGCGTCATCGCCTATGACCCGACACCCAGTAGATGACATAACCGGTCCTACGCTATGCAAATTACATGTGCTGATTGGAAGGGCAGGCTGGACAAAGGAGGTCGCTAGTGGGATGGCGATACCAGGAAGGAAGTTTCACTGCCAAGACATACCTGACGACTACGCACGGGTCTAGGTGTCAAGAGTCAATGCCGACTGCAACCAATACGAGCTAGGCATTCCCACGTCAGAGGGAATCGAATTTCTAGGGGATGCAGTCAATCAATTCATATTGTGGCATTGTAGAGACATCGTGCTCATCCAAAAGTCACCCGCAAGTGCATCGAAGACTACGGCTCCAAAGAAGACAGTTGCTGCTCCGGAGCCGACATCCCCACTAGGTCCTTCGTCATCGGAAAAACCGGAGTCCCCAAAGACAAGGCAGCAAAGTCCCCACCACATCCACCTTCCCCACCACCTCAACCTACCCACCCATATCCATCTTCCCCACCACCTCAACCTTCTCCACCACATCCACCTTCCTCACCACCGCCGTTTTCCCTACTACATCCACCTTCGTAGCCACCTCGAAGCTCTCCAACCCCTGAGGTGCACCTCGAAGCTCAAGCCCACACTCCATTTCCACCATCCGCTCCACCTCGGGCTAAATCTCCAACTCCACTGTCCGCTCCACCTTGGGCCGTTCCACAGAAGATAACCACGTACGATCACAAGGCTAAATCAAAAGATGTTGACAAGTTTCTGTTTACGGCCTTCAGAGGTAGAGACGACTTGAAGAAAGATATAACACCAGATACAAGCTAGAAATCAGTGCAAAGCGCTAAGGAATCGTTGGAGTTCTATGCTATTGACGACGTCCCTAAGGAATTCGTAAATGGCAAGCCTTTTCTTCCAACGCACATCCTGAGGACTTTGCCTTGGCAGATGATCAGATGGCATGAGTGGTATATGAAGGCTAGTAAAACAGTCCTGAGCTGGCTAAGTGCCAGGGTGCCAAAAGATGCTTTCATGGGTAGAGATGATGGTGTATTCTTTATTGATTTCAGGGATATGCATGCCGTGTATCGTCTAGAAAAATTGGACGTAATCTTGTCGGTGCATGGGCTCTATAAGTATATATATCGACCACTCTTCTTTCTATACATAATCGACTAGTCTATAATCGACATGGTGTCTAATGTTTTAAGCCGTCATGCATGTGTAGGTTACAAATGCACGATGCGGACCGAACGGGGGAACCGGTTGGCTACCTTGACCCAACCAGAATCTACAAGACGCAACACATTGTTGACATACGCGACAATTCTGCGGTGCTCAAGGACAAGTCATTGGAAGAGAAGAAGGAGTACATCGAGAAACTCCATGGCGACAAGAGTCGCGAAGTGGCGGCATACATTGGACGTGCCATACTATCTTATCAAGATAAGAGATGCATAATGGCCCCGTATAACTTCAAGTAAGTTTACAATTTCTTCTATAAGAACTTTCAGAACTATTAACTTAACATGTTTTTATTTGCTTGTAGCAACCACTACATTTTATTCATAATATACCCATAGGACATGCAAGTCATTGTCTGTGATCTGGCCGATTACCCAAGAATGATTATATGGATTTCCTTGTTCTTTTGAACCTATAAGGAATTTAAATTATCCTGGTATATACCTCCTGCCTTCGTTATCTATTTTCTTATACTATGTCCATATAATTTTTTGAACAGGTCACACAGATGGTACATGAAAAAAGGAGGGGAAATAGAAAAGGAGAGGGAAAAATTGCTTGTCAGAATAAAATGGCCGGTAATGATGCAAACTACATATTTTATGTCTCAAAATAATTATTCATATTTAATTTATGTTGTTACTACTCATTGGACAGTGCTACAAACAACCCAAAGGGGCTATTCTCTGCGGATACTACGTGTGCGAGATGATGAGATTCATGGCAGGTTTACATCACACGTAGATAATATATGTAAATACTTAATTAAATATGTTAGTACGGACGCACGTATTGCTGTTAGTAATGTCTAGCTTATCTTATTTCTGTTGCAGTTGTATCAACTAACTGGGCCAACATAGATGATGAATAAGACAATACTTTTGAATCTCTATGCCGACTTATGCCACTTCATACACAGTGACATATGTAACACACTTGGGGTGTTTTTCGAACCTGAGAGTGCATATGCGAGGGATGACAAATACAAAAAAACTTCGAGAGTGGGAAAAAGAACATATGCTTCTTACAAATGTATAAAACAAATATCCGTTCATTGTGTAAACATATTGGTTTAGAATAATTATATTACGAAGCACGTTGTGTAATAATAATTATTCATTCATGTCAATTACTGTCCAACATATGTTGATGTCAATTACTTGAGAATGTTTAATAGTTGATTTGGAGACAATTTCAAATAATCAATTAATTAATTTATGAAAAAAACAAAACAGAAAAAATATTTATATTTCTATTTTTTGATGTAAAACCGCAGGCAAATAGACCGCCTGCGATAATTAATTATCACAGGCGTATTCCTTAACTGGTCCGTCTACCAAAATCGGTTATCGTAGGCAGGTGCGTTAAGCTACCCGCTCTTTACAGATGGTGACAAACTCATCTGAGAAAAATGGTATTTTTCACATATCTCTTCTCGTAGACAGGCCTGCCATCTACCTACGAAAACCTGTTGTATCTATATGGAAAAACGGATTCAGTACTGTTTGGTGCTCGACGCAGCCATGCAAGGGCTGGGGAGGCCGGTTGAGACGCGTGCATGGCTACACGCCTCGTCGTCTGGTCGCCGGATGCTCCGGCTGACCAGCCTAGCAGAGCAAGCGAGAGAACCAGAGAGGCCAGCTGCCCAGCTCCATCTCTGATTGAGGCTACTTCTTCTCTGATTTTTTATTATGATTTTTTTATTTGAGATTTGAGAAGATTGATAGTAAGGGAAAGGGGAAGGCCACTCGTATCTTAATGAGTTGGATATTGGGAACTTGAGGTCATTATAATTAATAAGTACTTATGCAAGTGAAAATGTTGCAATATTTCTTATATGTTATATATCCCAAATATGAGGCAACTGATATATCTTTGTTCTCTGTTTGACAGATTTATTTGTATAACTATGCTCTAAAAATTAATATGCTCTATAAACTGGTGATCTATTGCTGTCAATCTTCATTTGTTGAGGTAAAGATTCACTCTCATACTCGACCATGGCCACACCTCAATTTTAGACCGTCCTCCGCCACTGGTTGTTTGGACAGTGTTTTGTGAGATAATTAATTTGTATTAATGGTAGAGTTTGTGTTGAATATATGTAACCAATCGATTACTAATAAGATTTAGAGTTGCAACAATCATAAGGATAGAATTTAAGTTGGACTTATATGTTGGTTGTTTTATCGGCTTAGAGATAAGATAACGAATAGAATCCGTGATCGGTGGATTCAACCGAACCTCCTAAACCGAAGAAAACCCCCGAGCCCCACTAGTGCACATATAAAAGAGAAATTGGAGAAGAACGGGACGCCGCTCGGTCTCCAACTACAAACCCTAATTGTGCCCGATCCACAAAACGCACTAGAAGGGGTTCGTGAGGTCCTTCTACGTCTTCATCAATCCGTCCATCGGCGCACACACGCAGAGAAGCATCAAGAAGAAGAGCAAGCAAGAAGAAGAAGAAATCAAGTCAAGATGGCTTCACAAGCAGTCAGTGATTTAGAATTAAATTTTCCGCATAGGTGATGAATTTCTAAAGGGGATAAACTTCAATGAATCAATTTTAGTCAACACTGTAATTTTATTTTTCTCCAACATTGTATGGTATCAGAGCCAAACCCTTAGAATTTAATCCGCAAAATCTTCATCCCTTAGTGAAGTCATCATCAATTAACTCGGCAAAGATCAAAATCCCCAAATACGAAGAACCCTAATTTGAATAAGACCGCAAAAATCAACGCGAATACAATAATCGGAATTTTACCCGGTTCGTCGTCTTCGCTGCCGATGTGCTCGCATCCATTGCCTCGGGAACTACCTCCTCGCCTCACTGCTAGGCCATCCCGCCCCCCAGACCGGGTCTCGCGCCGTCGCTCGCGCCCGAGACCGAGGCTCGCCTCGGTGTTGCTCTTGCACGGGAGGAGAACTGGGGTGGGAAGGGAAGAGGAAAGACGGGATTGGCCGTCGTCGCCGTGCTTCGCTCGGCGCGTCGTCCCATAATGCCGTCGCCGTCACCGCCGTCGCTTGCTCGTCGAGCGCGTCGGGAAGAAGACGAGGAGAAAAAGGGGATCGGCCGGGGCTCGGGTTAGGGTTCGGCCGCCGACAGCCGATGGCTTTGACCCGGTGAAAAATGATCTCAGCCGTCGGATTGAATCAGACGGCGCTAACAAAATCAGATGCGGGGATGGCCGTAGCCGTTCGATCTGGATCGAACGGAACGGCCGACATCGCGCCCGCGCGCTCGTGCTCGCGCCTCGCGCCCGGGACCGGGCCCGCGCTCGCGCCCACGCGCCTCGCGCCCGAGCCCCGCGCCTCGCGCCCGCGCGCCTCGCGCCCGCGCCCCCGCGCCTCGCGCCCGCGCCCCGCGCTCGCGCCCACGCGCGCTCTTGCGCCCGCGCCCCCGTGCTCGCGCATTGCGCCCGGGCCCCGCGCCCGCGCCCGCGCTTGAAATTAAATCAATTCACACTGTTTTATTCATTTGTTGATTTACAGAAATCCCTTTATATGCTTTCTGGCCATTAAAAAATGCTGAAAAAATTATGGAAAATTATTCTAAGCACTCTGAAAATTATTTCTAGCTGAATGGAACCAACGGGAAGTTTTGCTAGAGAATATTTATGATGTGAAATTATTTTTTGACCAACGTTAATTATAATTTCATGTCAAATAAATTAATAATATTATTTCCTTAATTATTTCTGCCAACGGTGATGTAATTAAGGATTATTTTTTTTTCACTTCATATATTTCTAAATATTTTTCTGCCCAACGGTGGTTAAATTTAGAAAAGGAGCCTATCATATCGCATTGATTAATTGAGCCAACGCAAATTAATCATATGCAATATTTTACTAATATTTTTTTTCCATTGGTTATTTTCCAGTTATTGGGGCAGCTTAAAATTGTGACACCCCTTGATGGAACAAATTTCGCTGAGTGGAAAGAACGATGTGCTACTGAATCTTGGCATGTTGGACTATGACTTAGCACTAAGAGAGGACTCCCCTTGTGGAGCCAAAGTACACTGACGAAATGAGTCAGAAGATGATGATAATACCAAGTGGAGTTACGAAGAAAAGTGGCCTCTTGGGAAAAGTCCAACAGAATGTCTCTCATGTACATCAAGAGTACTATCGCTCCAGGAATTATTGGCAGGGATACGAACTCAAACGACGTTAAGACGTACTTGGCAAACATTGAAGAGAACTTTAAGACTTCATCTAAGAGCCATGCCAGTACCTTAATAAGTAACTGATCACCAGCCAGTATGATGGCAAAGGTGGTGTAAGAAAGCACATCCTTGAGATGACTCATATGGCACATAACACTAAAGACCATGGACATGGAATTGTCTGAAGTTTTTAGTGCATTTCATATTGAACTCTCTTGGTCCTGACTACAGTCCCCTTCAAGATTAATTATAATACTCAGAAAAGAGAAGTGACCGTAGCAGAATGGATCTCCCACTCAGGTGGAAGAGGAAGAGCGACAAAAGGCTGACAAGCAGAAAACTTAAAGATCAGCTCAACCTCATCCATGCTAAAGGCAAGAGGAAAACAAATCAAGGCCAAAGCTCGGGTAGTGGCAGAAAGAAGCCATATCACCCTCATAAATCTGGAGGAGTAACACTGCTCAAGCAAAGCCGCATCCTCAGTCTCAAGCTTTAGCTGCCTCCACCACTGCAAGTCCATATTGCAAGTTTTGTAGTAAAGATGACATTGCAGAGGGATTGTCCACGCTTCGAGAGGGCTAGCTAGAAAGGTTATAAATGAATTGATTAAAATCAAATGTTAATGAGTTATTTTACTCCTTGAATTCTCCATTAATACCTGGTAGGTTGACTCAGGTGCCATGGTGCACGTCTGTAACTCATGGCAGATTGACTACTGTCCAGGCGTAGCAAGGGGGAGCGAGATCCTGAAGAGTTACTGATGGAGGCGGAGATCGAAGTGAAGGCCATTGGAGACCTAGCACCTTAACTCCCTAGTAGCTAGCAATTTTAATTCTGAATAAATGTTTTAATGTGCTCCTCATTAAGAGAAACCTCAGTTTCTGTTCGGTGCATTGAGCAGAAAACTGGTATGACGTGTCCATGTTTCAAAGAGGAATATGTTACATTAAATTAGATTAATAAAGGTGATGCTTCGCCTTCGGCGAGATAAGCTATCTTGCTCTCTTTGGATGACTTGGTCGCTGAATGTTATAATTGCCTGCAATGGATAAAAGTAAATTGAATGTGATAAAAGTGAGGACTTCGTCGAATATGGGCATTGTCCTTAGGCCATATTTCTAGGGAGAATTGAAACGTGCTCATATGAGAAGAGAATACTCCTTCCCTTAGACTTTTCGACCGATCATTGCATTAGAGTGTATTAAGGGAAAATTCACTAAAACAATTTAAAGAAAGGAGCCAGCTAGGCAGCTCACATCCACTAGAGAAAATTCACCGCACTGATATTGTGGACCGTTCCGTACATCTGTGGATGGCATTTGATCATTTATTAACATTCACAGATGATTATTCCGTTATGGTTATATTTACCCCATAAGCGACCTTCAATCTCTGAGAAATTTAAGATATTTGAAAGCTGAGTGGAGAATTCAGCATAATGCTAAATTAAAGTGTGAGATCGGACCCTGGGTGACGGTGAATCACTACGGGTTACACGCTTCCATTTGGGGCAAATCCTGGTCCATTTGCCTTGTATGCTCCAGCAACATGGGATATGCCCAATATTCCATGCCTGGAGAACCTCAGCAAAACGGAGTAGCAAACACCAAACGCGCACACTCATGGATATTGGTGCGCAGTAAGCTGAAATCACTCTACTCTGCCACCTAAGCTGTGGATTGAAGCACTTAAAACAACTGCACACATATCAACAGAGGCCTAGTAAATCAGGCCTAAGAACCCCATGAATGTGACCGGAAGAAAAACCGACACTTCATTATTTACGGTGTGG